>JACXGJ010002674.1:0-37275 GCA_016801105.1 Esox niger | reverse complement strand
GCAGGTCCCAATCCACTGAACGCATATTGCAATGCTGCATGAGGTAACGCATCCAGAGGTTTCACTACCAACGTGCAGGTGTAGCAGGTCCTACTCAGACTCACACCCAGGTCTTCAGCGTGCGGGTTGGGCGCTCGAGCAGGAAGGCTAAAACACATGGGCTCCAGCATCTATTGCCTGAGTGCCGGTTAAGGTGTCGGGGAGTGAGGGTTTCACTCATTTCACAACCCTCTACTCGCTGGCCTACCCTCCACGTGCATATATAACACATAACCACAGTCACGTACTTTCATAAAACTGGCCTGTACAATTAGTTTGTCCTGAGAGGACACATGATTTCCTTCTACACAAAAATCACTCATAAATGTTAACAGTCAGAAACTAATTAAACTTTTCCTTTGTTCATGTCTGATGATAAAATGCTCTTTAAGGCTGCCGTGCACAAGCTTACATGTCTGCAATAAGTGCTGTTTATTGTCGTGGTTGTGAACAACAATGAAAGCTTGAGACACAACAGACTGCCACCAAAGAGACATCCTGCTGTAAACCACACCAGGACTGAAAGGCCAACCAGGCCAGTCCTAAGTGTTGATGTCAACGTGTTGTTTTCTCTGTAGACCAAAGTAAACAGGTACCAGGGAACAGTTTACTGTGTGTATGTGTGGGTGGGTTTAACATGAAGCAGTACAAGTTGGGTCTGCAAATCAATTCCTACAACTTAATTGAATTGTATACTACATGGCTGTCATTCCTTTTCCTTTAAAATAAATGTTGTTTGTAATGGTAATTTTGCAGAATGTGTGTATTTGATTGGTGACTAACGGACGGATTCAAAGATTTATTTTGTAATAACTGCCTCTTCCTGTTTTGCATTATGACCACAATGTGGTAATTATACTTTTGTTCAGTGAATACCCCTCCATAAACACTTACATTTGCTTGTGTCTTGTTTACCATCCTTATTTATAATGTTATTAATAAACATCATGCCTGTGTCATACAATTCACCCAAAAGATTAATATTGTCTCGTCAATACATTAAGGTTAGCCATATTCATTTAGTAGTATCTGTTCTGTCGGACAAAATAGGAATTGCTTCATTATTAGTAGCAGTCCTTTGTGGTATTCAACTGATTTTGGAAAACAAACAATATATTAATCCGATTTCGTTTCTAAAGGACTGTTAAGTGATAGTTGCAAGACAGCAACTGACAATGGTAAGAACAACATTAAGACCACATACAGTACAGATATTCTACAGAAAACCACTGAGACAAATAAAGTGAGAAGGTTCTCGTTGGTATACGGCTGGCAGCCTAGTGCTTACAGTGGGTCGAGTACCTGTGGGTTTCTATTGAAGTGTCATTCTACCAGACAGGAGTGTAGCTTTGACAGAAGATATGACTAGGACAAAATAGGTTAAGAGATCACTACAGTTATTCACTGGAAACCGACAAACGAAAATGTGCACATAGATGAGTCATTGACGCAGTCATAAACTCTGCTTCTGTCTCATGTTGACTGATTATTGCTCCTTGTTGCAAAGCTGCTCTGACTGCCTGGCCTTTTTGTTATATGTGACACTTTGATGCTGCAATGGATTCCTGTTGCTGAGGTATTATGACATGTAGAAACTGCTGAATATTATCTTGTTTTATGGAGTCTAACATACAACATCTTTGTTCACCAGTGGTAGAAATCTGTTTGCATGTACACACAATCACAAAAACTTTTGTTTCCAATTTATCTTTTAGAAGTTTTTCTTAAGTTCTACAAAGTGCTGCAAGTGTACAGTTGAGGCACCAGAAGGGAATTGAATGGGGATTACTGCTACATCTTGAAAGATAAGAGAATTGCAATAAAGGGTGCGTGAATAATGGCATATGGAAAGATAAGATACTTGCAGTTGTGCAGTGTGCTTATACACACAGACTGACTTCATTCACATTTAGTAAGGGTGCGTGAATAATGGCCTTGTTCAATATGTACATTATTAGAATTTATCTTTCAAAAAATCATATGTCTTTAAAACATTCAAATAGGGAGTTTGTTTTTAGTGTGGCAACAGTCCAAGTTACATGATTGTGTTGTGGTTTAGAGGCACTGAGGTGTGTAGACAGTATGATGACTGACGGTCATTGTTGGTGGTTAGAGATGAATTAATGTGAGTGGAAAATCCATTTTAGGCCATCAGAACAACACAGCTTAAGAGAGCAAGAAAAAGAAAACTGTATATATTAGTCAACAGAGTGCACCTTGTGAATAGACATTATGTAATCAGAATGAACGTGGCAGAGACAATGCAAATTCATACATTATATCTGCAAACCTACTACAGAAACTGGAATAATATAATTGAATCCAAGAGTACATCTAAAGTAAATTGTGATTGTTTAATTTGATTTCAATTGAAATGTTTTCACATTCGTGCAAAATGCTGTTTGATAAAATACATCCAACTGTAAGAAACTTAAAATGGTAAAAGTCAGTTTCATTCCATGTTTTGGAATATTACTCCAGAGTAGACCGTGTCTCTGTAGACCGTGTCTAGATCCTGACACAAATGCATAAATACAGTTAATTTAAAACAACTGCAGCTTAAGACTATTTTATAAAGGATATCAGGCAAATATTACAATGCTGAATACAAGCTGTTGCCTACCTTTGAGAAGGAGAAATATTCCAGTTGCAAATTTCAATAAATATAAATCAATTCCCCCACAGTAATACATTTGATCTAAATTCAAATGTTTTTGCATTTGTGCAAAATGTTGTTTGATGAAATACATCCAACTGTAACAAACTTAAAATGGGAAAAGTCAGTTTCATTCCATGTTTTGGAATTTTACTCCAGAATAGACTGTGTCTCTGTCCATGGCATTCCTCTTCCTATGAACCTTGTGTTTTTTGTGAGAAACATTTAAAGCGGCATAATGGAGTGAGTCAACCTCTTGATCCTGAGGAGAAAAGCAGAATTAACATTGCATTATTTAGAATTAGTCTACTGTTGGGACAAAAAAGAAAATGCATATTTCAACATATTTTTTATCATTGAAGTGACATTGTGAAGTGACATAGTGTGCCTTTGCGCAGAAACTAACTCCATCCAATTTTGATAAATAAATCAAATGTAAATGTTCGAACAGGAGTTTTATCAGTGTACCTGATTATGACTGGGTTCTGCTGGACCACTTGGTTGAGGGTGCATCCCTTTTAGACAAGTACATTAATCAAACATATTTATAAAGTCATTTTAAATCAGAAGTGGTCACAAAGTGCCATTACAAAAAAACAGCTGAAAGCCCAAGGAGCAAGCAATAACAGTGTTGAAGCACAATGGCTAGGAAAAACTCCCTAAAAGGGGACACAATTTAGGATGAAACCTCGAGAGGAACCAGGCTCAACAGGAGACCAGTCCTCTTCTGGCTGTGCCAGGTGAACATATTAAGAGTACGTGGAGAACTGTAGTTGTAACTGACTGTATCCTACATAACAACACTACTCACCACTGGACCTGCTGATCTTGTATAAAACACAAGTTAGAACAATGATGAGGACGACACACAGACCCAGTGCTGTTCCCAGGCAGCACAACAACAGAAGATGGTCCCCCTTACAGCCTTTAGTGGGGAATCAAACAGGAAGGGAGACAGTGAAAGACTCAGATAACGAGACACTAAGAGACGGAGACACTGAGCAAAATGTTGTTGAAACACTGAGTTGCAAAAACACAAACACTGGGAGACAGACTGTGAAACATTTAAACACTAAGAGGAAAGTGGATTTATTCTTTGTACTACACAGATATGAAATGATTGTCACATTGGACAGAAATGTCTGCTAATTGGCATACTATGTATGCTAGTTGGTATACTGTTTATTATAGATTAAAGTCAAAGCTTTGATGGTGTATACACCACCTGTAAGCCTTATCGGAGAGTCACACTAGATAAAACCAAAGATGAAGGGATAGCACCTTGCTTGTAATCTATATTTTGCTGTTCATAGTTATAATGAACAGAATTAAGTAAGTCAGAAGTATAACTTACCTCCAACATCCAACTTGGTTCCATTTCCAAACAGTATCTCTCCACATGAGGCCACAGCACAGTAGTAAGTCCCAGTATCAGAGAGACTGAGGTTCCTCTTGGGGAGGTTGTAGACACAGCTCTGTGTAGGAGACCCAGACTCAGGGCTCTTCTTACACTGACCACTCCTTTCTCCATTGGTAAAAATGATTCCTGGATGGGATTCTCCTGAGTCATGTCTGAACCAATAGACACTGTGTTCTCCTTCACAGCTCTCAGTGTTTATTGTACAGTTCAGAATCACAGAGTCTCCAGGCTGGATTGATTCTAACACAGGCTGTTGAAGAACAGTCTTGCTCGATCCTGACACAAATGCATAAATACAGTTAGTTTAAAACAACTGCAGCTTTAGACTATTTTATAAAGGATATCATAGGCAAATATTACAATGCTGAATACAAGCTGTTGCCTACCTTTGAGAATGAGAAATATTGCAGATGCAAATTCCAATGAATATAAATCAATTCCCCCACAGTAATACATGGCTGAATCAGACGGCTGGATATTTGAGATCCTAAGATGGTAAACACCTTTCCCACCAGGAACTGTAAACCGAGGGTTTTCCTTGAAATCATTGTGAAATTGTGCTTCATCCGCAAGTTTGAAAATAGTTGAAATAAGTTCAGGCTTCTGTCCGGCAGTTTGTTTGTACCATAACATTTTTGAACTTCTTCCTGGATAAAAGCAATGCAGAGTCACATTATCTCCAAGATGAGCGTAAAGAAAAGACACAGGATGACCTGGAATGGAGAGAGAGAACACAGTCAGAACATAAATCCTGCTTGCTGATGTTTCTGATGTCTGAAAAATACTGCTTGACTGAAAGTATTTAAACGGTTACATTTCCACGATGCAGACCAGATAATCACATTGACTTACAGGCTTTAAATAGGAGAACCAGGACAAGACACAATGTGAACATTCTTCAACGTCTTCCGTCGTATCTGGTGTTACAGAACAACTGAGATGAAGGTCAAGAGACAAAGTGACACAGAGACAGTGACAGAATCAACTGAAATGTCTGTCATGCCTGAAAAGAAGCACAGGTTTTAGATTATCCCCATTGGTTGTTTACAGGGGAAGTGAGGTCTAGATAATGTTCCGCCTTGCATACCTACGTGTTTTTATCGCTTTGTCGATGTTGCTTCTTCAAAATTGCTCTGGCCTTCAAAAAGGTGTTATATGTCTAGACTAAGATATAGTTTGGCCTGCTTTCTCAATTTGTGTAACTTGCTGAGAGTACTAGCATAAATGCCCTTTTGATATAGAGGAGAGGTTTACAATGCGCAATATTTCACACTTTATGTGTGTTGATGGCACTTCATGTATTCAGGAAGAGGATAAATGGTAAATTTCCCTAACTAACCAAATGTTTTAAGCATGTTGGATATAATTAAAGCTATTTTGTACAGAGCACGACACATCTTTCAGTAAGGGGCCAGAGGTATACTAGCTTGTGTCATTAGCCTTAAGGTACATTTAGGCTACTCAAGATTATGCTTTAGCTGTTTATTGATCACATTGTAAAAGGAATTCCGTTGTGCTAACTCTATTATTTTATGAAAACCCATAACCAAAATAGAAATTAGTAACTCAACTCAATTTCACTGATGACTTTCTAGCAGTACAAAATGCTGTGCTACTTTGTGTGCTGTACATTATTTTCTTAATGTATGAATATTCTTATTTTTTAGTTTTTATATCCGTTCGTCTTAACAAGTAAACTTGAATACAAACTGCTTAATACTAATATAGAAACATGTTTTTCTAACAAAATGCCTTAAGAATTGTGTGAAAGTAAAAAAAAATGGAAAGAAAAATACTCACAATGGTCTAACAACCGAGTCACATAATGGCATTATTAAGGATTCATAACTTAATAATTATAAATAGATGCATGACTTGTGAATGGGCTGCAGGTACCACCTCATGCCAGTAGTGACAAGGATACTATCAAAATGCAGAGAAGAATCAGTCAGGAAGGATATGAAAAGAGCACTTTTCTGTGGCCACCTGCAAAACCATTCCCTTTAGGGGGTTGTCTTTTGCCTCTCCAGTGCACGTGTTGTCCCTTTCATTTGCACAACAACAGGTGACACTGATTCACAATTGCTTATGCTCCTAACTGGAATGACTGATAATTAACTTGGTGTTATGCTGTTTTTTGCACAGTGTATATCAATTAAGAATAATTTGTTTCTTAAATGTTAGAAAATCAATACATAAATGATCATAAATTGTACATCCAAAACAATCTAAATAGAACTAAGACATTCGAAAGACGAATAGTACTATAACAGTCCGTCATTTGAAGTATCATGGGTCATGCATCATAAAAATCAGACCTGCAACACAATGGCTCATGCAGAAGCAAATAAGTATCTTGAGTCCTGACCTCAATCTTATTGGAATGCTGTGTCATGACCTGAAGCAAGACGTTCTTATGAATGAGCTGAAACGGTCCTGTAAGGAGGCTAACATTGAAAAACAAGGGTATGTGTCATCAAGCAGCGCTGATCTGTAGTGGTCAACATTAAGGGACAACTCCAAAACCAGCAGTACTAGCAGCAAGAGTAACCAGGATAGAACCACATGCCTTTAATTGTCTCACTCTGCCGATACCACTTTTCCTCAGACCGAGTACAAGTGCCGAATGTAAAAAACGTTTCACAACAGACTATTATTTTGAAGGCAAAATACAAACAACTGAGGTTTTATTGCTGCTGCCGAATCTCTAATGTTGCCTGTATGACGCTAATCCGTTGTAGCTATTGAGTTGTGCTAGTTAGCTTTTTAGTTAGCATCTTACCCTAGCTTCTTACTTTGGCTCAGACGATGGCTACCTTTATAACAATGTGACACCCACGTTCTGATGGTTCAATTCAAACTGCAGTTTCATGGCAGTTGGGAATACCGGAAGAGTGGGAGATGGCGGAGCTGGCCGTCACCTTACCGTCACATATATTCTATACCAGCGTTGGGCAACCTGGATTGTGATGGGGCCACAGAATTTATGTACTGGCCATCAGGTAGATTAACTTGGAATAACATCAGGGGGCAACAGTCATCAGGCGGCCACAGATTAACTTACATTAAAAGTAAACTAGGTCTGATGCTAGTTCACGTATATCAGGGCAATTTATAAGTGTTGAACAACCTGCAGTTTTCACACTCTGCTCTTCTCTCCAGGGATTCAGTGTGTTTTCTGCCGTGTAACTAAACGTGTGAACACTTTGAACACTGTTATTTGGCTGTTTTCACTGTTTTGATATTTTGGCTTGTACGGAGACTTTTGTAATAGGTATCATCAAGTGTTTTATGGCTCAAACATCAGCACACTCTCAGCTACACTTGGAAAGTCATCACAACAGCTTTCTAAGACCCTGAAATTACTGTTATATGTGTATACATGCAAAAAATGATTCCAGGTCTATTACATGTTTTGTTTCCAGCATAGATTTTGATTCCAATACTAATTTTACACCAGTTTTAAGGTCAAACATTAGAATGTTTTCAAACATTTTTGTGTGTGTGTATATATATTCATTTACTGTTTTCTATTTTAATCTGAGGGCCGCAAAAAGAGTGTTCAAGGGCCGCAATGTGGCCGTCAGTTGCCCATGCCTGTGTCCAAAGGTGATCCAACCATCAAGTTTCACTTAATGTTTCTATGATGCGCTATCGACATATTTCTATAAATACGAGTACAAGTACATGAGCCCAGTATTGGCAGCTTTTGTTTTACAGTTACCTTTTAACTTGTGAGTTTGACACACTTTTTATAAAATAAAGACACATGCAGATAAGTGATAAGAATTAAGTAAGCCTAAGTTATTAAATTGGGGATTTTATAAAATGTTTATTGAAGTATTACACAAGCAAGTAATATATCAAACCATTAGAAACTCAGTAAGAGTGTAAATTCTGTCTCCATTTACAATCTTTGAAACAAGATTCAGGGACCCTTATCGTTGACATCTGAAGAAATGATTGAGTGAATCTAAATTAACTTAATCTCAAATTAATATGACAATGCATTTTAAGCTACTTTTTATACAACTACATGGCCGTTCTACAGCAAATTACAATTATACAAATTAATCATGTGACATATCCAGCCATTGGAGGTCAAAGGTGGGGTGGGGCTTAACTCAAAATGATTGAAGCCCATTCACACCCTGTCTATATGACTCAAACCAGAGTAGATGGTTTCTTCCTTTCTCTGATTTCTTAGCTCTGTCTTTTCCATCCTTGGCCCCGTGGACTGGGCACTTTTCTTGTCAGTGAACTTCAGGGCGGCATAGTCGATGGCTGTGTCATAATGGGGCTAAGCGATGAAAATACAGAGTTGGTCAGTACAGACAATAGGATGAATATACTAGTCAAATGCTCAAATATCCATATCCAGACCAACATTTTGTAGAATGTGTTCTGCTAACCTGTCTGTTAGACATGCTGGCATTAGCATTTCCATGATGGCCATGCTGAGAAGGGGTCCCTGCTAAAAGACAAATGCCAAAACATGAATTGAACTGAAAGGCATGCGGCTAAGTTACCAACAACAAGACATGCACTGTTTCATAAAAATATTTGTGTGGACGCCTACGTGGATTTAGCTTTTCGGGGGTCAGTGATAGTAAAGATGATTACCCACAAAATGATTGTTTATAAAATGTTACACTATTGAGCCAATAAAACAAATAGCTTTCTGCTGTTAAATCATTTTCTATTGATTTGTTTGTTCAGAAATTACAAAAGCGACACTGTCGTCTATAATTACTGGCAAAGAATAGCAAAAAGTATATGAAAGAATGTAAATATTGTTCATCAACTTGATTGTTCACTGAAAATACAGTATGAAACCCCTTGAGGTAAAATGATAAGGAAAAAACATTGCAGAATTGTAAGCAGCTAGACACCAGCTATGAACCTTCCAGAAAATGAGAGAAGAAATTTGTAGTAAAAACCAACAAGAGTGAGAAAAGGGTATTCATCCACACACATGTTCACTGCTGAGATATAGTTAATGTAAACATGACAATCACTAACGGGGATGAGGTACAAAAGGCACAAACCAAGTGCCTATATGTTCCTGATCCTATAGCACATCATTAACCTATGATGATTTTACAGAATATAAATATCATTAACACGAAATGTAAATTCCATTTTCAATTCACACTATCAACAAGAAACTGACGCTGCACCGTAAGGTGAAACACGTGCACGCAAAGCCCTTTGGTGAAACCACTGAGCGGAAAGCTGTCTTCACTCACAGTCTTGTTAATCTGGCAACTAATATAGCGCTCTCCGTCGGACAAGTGCTGTTGCATGGTTGCTGTTGAGGCAATGTGAAATGGTTTCTATTTTCTCCCAAGATCAATTTTCATTTTACATTTATATGTGGAGCGGAACAAGACTTCATACACCACAGCTAATTGCATTCCAACACACACTAAGCGACACATCATCTATAGATCTCAGTAGCAGCTGGTATTATCTGTCAGGACATTGTACCAGGTAACTCCGGGAAGGTGACGCGGTACAATTGGATCGTCATTGGGTTATCAGGGAAGAACCACAATCTAAATTGTTCCTCCAGATGTACACAATCAATTGGGTTGCCTTGCCTAGTTCCTTGGTAAGGCTTGGGAACCTGTGAGTTCAATCAAGACTGAAGTCTGGAGAAGGTGTTCCTTCAAATTAGGATTGTGGTCTGGACATTCTGAATGAGCGAGCAGCGGGATAAGATCCAGAAGAGCATCTGATGAGCTTTACAAGAAACATCTAAACAAAGACTGTCCTGTGTCTGCTATGAATATCTGAAATGAAGCAAGGCCTTAATGACACATGTTCACTTAATTGGGCAGGAAAGCAGAGTTAAATAAAAGAAAAATAAAGCAATGTCTCATAGTTTTAGTGCAGGATCAAACATACAAACAATTAGTTATTTCTTTGCTTTTCATAAAATGTTACTAGATGATCTAATAATCATGAAATACACTGTATTCATGTCCTATTTAACTCTAACAATTACATGCAGATTTTCGTGCAGAGTCTCTTACAGTACCTGCACAATGTTCACATTGTGTCCTCTTCATTCTCATACAGGAAATAATGTTGATAATCACACTCAGAACCACAGCAGTTATCAGGATAAAAGTAACGATGGAGAGTAGAGAGTTACTCTGATTACCCACCGGGTCTGAAACATGCAGACAGAAATAGTGTACAGTTATATACTCAACATTGCCATATAATTCTTATGTCTACAAATTAATTCTCCTCATAAAACTTTAATACTAGTGGTAATTAGGGATTGTTATTGTAATTGTTTACCTTGAATGTTCAGCCTTGTCCCATTTCCAAACAATATCTGTCCACATGAGGCCACAGCACAATAGTAAGTCCCAGTATCAAAGAGACTGAGGTTCCTCTTGGGGAGGTTGTAGACACAGCTCTGTGTAGGAGACCCAGACTCAGGGCTCTTCATACACTGACCACTCCTGTCTCCATTGGTATAAATTATTCCTGGATGGGATTCTCCTGAGTCTTGTCTGAACCAATATACACTGCGTTCTCCTTCACAGGTCTCAGTGGTTATTGTACAGTTCAGAGTCACAGAGTCTCCTGGCTGAACAAACTCTGAAACTGGTTGCTGAAGCACAGACTTGCTTTTGGATCCTGAACCTGAAATAAGTGCATAGGTTCATAGTGTGTATTTCACCGATCCTGCTAAATAAATTAATCTGTCAGCACATTTAAGTGACTTCGTTTTAAAAAGAAAATTACCTTTGACAAATAGGACAGTTCCTTGGGCAAATATTATACTGTTGATGTACAAAGCACCACAGAAGAATGTAGCTGAGTCCCCTGGTTCAGTCTTGGAGATGGTCAGGTTAAAGCTCTTCTCTCCTCGGATCACACTTAAACGTTTAGTCCCACTAAAGTCCTTGGTAAAGTTGTTGAAGTAAAACGCTTCTTGGGACAAATGAGATGAGGATGCCATGAGAAGAGGCTTCTGTCCGACAGTTTGTTTAAACCAAAGAACACTGTTAATCATATTAGATGAACAAAAGCAAGTAAGAGAAACACTACGCCCGACATCTGTAACTATCACAGGGTCTGGTTGGGTTACATCATTGGTAAGAGCACAACCTGTGAAAACAAAATATATCTAAGTTATTTTTCAGGATTAAGTATGGACTTCGTAC
The DNA here is from genome assembly GCA_016801105.1 of Esox niger. Taxonomy (NCBI): domain Eukaryota; kingdom Metazoa; phylum Chordata; class Actinopteri; order Esociformes; family Esocidae; genus Esox; species Esox niger. The sequence continues at coordinate 25,973 of JACXGJ010002674.1, read as the reverse complement.
AATGAATATTAAGAATCGACTTACATAAGATGGCGTAAAACCAGAAGATCTTCATAACTGTATCATATTTCAAATCGCTTGTGCCCTAAAGAGTATGGTTTTCATAACCAGGTACCTTTTCTAGAAAGTACTTGCTATGTAGGAGGGAAACACGGATGTGACTGATTGTATTGGTTGTCTGAACAGGCATTAAACATGTGTTGAACCGAATAGGTCCTGTGGTATACCTCAAAATCTGACATGGAGTTTCCCCAATGAAAAAAAACATTGACAGGTATAAATCTCAGAGTGGAATTGCAAGCATGTACAAATATCTAAGAGCAATTTCACATGTTAGAAAATCCCCATGAAAGACACCACCTTTTGTAATCTTCTTAACTCTCTGATAAAGTAGTACACTATGTTTGCAATTATTCAAATTCTGTTTCCTAAAAGTTAGGATGCTGTGTAAAATGTAAATAAAATCAGACTGCAATGATAAAATCAGTGCAAATCATTTAAACCCTATATTCAAGAGTAAATAGTTCAAAGACAACATATCAGATGTTGAAACTGAGACATTTCATTGTCCCTTGAATATTATATTCCCACTTTGAGTTTGATGCCAGCGGCATGTTTCAAAAAGTTGGGACCAGGCCAACAAGACTGAACAAGTTGTGTAATGGTAAAAAACTAAACCTGGTGGAATTTCACACAACTAATTTGGTCAACTGGCAACAGGTCAGTAACATGATTGGGTACTAAAAGTTCATTCCAGAGAGGAGGAGTCGGTCAGAAATGAGGATGGTGAGGGGTTCACCACTATGTACAAGACTGCATGGGCAAATAATGCAACAATTTAATAACCTTTCTCAATTTAATATTGCAAAGAGTTTGGGGATATCATTGTCTATGGTACATATATAATAATTAAAAGATTCAGAGATTCTGGAGAATTCTTTGAATGCAAGGAACAAGGCCAAAAATCAATAATGGATTACTGTGATCTTCAGGCCATCAGGCGGCACTGCATTAAAAACAGAAACGATTCTATAGTGGACATCACCGCGTCGGCTCAGAATCACTTGTCAAAAATGATTCTCTGTGAACATGTAGTGTAATGAGAAATGACTGTTGAGGAAGAGTGGAAGCGTATTCGACGAAGAGGAACTCCAACAATCCCTTGATGATGTTAATCAGTGTCCCGGTAACATTTGCTTCTCTAAAGATCTAGACCACCAGGTGTGGGCCATCAGCCCCAACCTCCTGAGCTCACATGGAGAGGTGCAAACTAGAATGCAACTAAATGCATGATTTTGTGAACATTTATCTGTAATGTTTGGATTTCCCCTGTTCCCCAGAAATGGCAGAATAATCTGATACCCTTTATTGTACTGTACGGGTTATGGATCAGTGTTCACAAGAACATTGTAGAAATGATTGTCCTCGTTGCATGTCTGACAACAATCGGCAGCAGTGGCATCGATAGTTTAAAAATCATTAGGAAAAAATAGCCCCTGATCTATTCATCCACAATTCTGCATTATGACAATATGGACGTGTAGGCCGCTAGCTTGTACATCAACATTTTCTGCACGTACATTCAAAACCCTGTATTGTCTGTCCTGGGTAGAACGGGAGGGAGGGCTAAGCCCCGAATGTATTGTGATCCTAGCGACGCCCTCTGATCAGTGGCAATGCCCCATCCATTCACTAATTTTGCATTGATTAAGTGGGACCGTTCCTGTCCTCTGTGTTCATTATGTTTGCCAAGGTAAAGTAATGCTAATGACTATTTGGGGGAGCGTTTAGATATGTTGGATTTTGGGATAAATAACCATGTCTCCAAAATGTTATTGGCGTTTGACAGTGTTAAAGAGACCTCAGAGAGTCATTTTCAGGAGTTTTTCAGGCAGAGTAGTTGTGGTCGGGCAGAGGGTCGGTACACGAGCTGGCGGCAGAGTAGCAGGCAGAGTAGTCGAAGGGCAGAAGATCGGTCTCGTGGGAATCGGTAGTCACAGAGGACACAACAAACAGCAGACAACACGATAGACTTGGACAAAAGGAAAGTAGACTTGCGAAAAGCTAAAGAGCACATGCGAATATTGACCGATGAGTCGTCAGGGTTCCATAGAAATACTGCTGGTGATGAGACAGGTGGAATCATGTGTGTGATCACTGATTGGAGACAGGTGTGGAAGTGGATGATGGAGATCAGGTGTGGTGATCTCAGCCCAGGGAGGTGAGGCCCTGTCTCCGCAGGGATCATGGAGTCGGGGATGGGACATTACTCGATTGGAACACATTTTGTTACTTTGGAATATAGAATACTACGTCGCTCCTCACTCAGCTCGTAAGGCTACTGATAATCACACACACATTTATAAGTTGAAGTGAACAGACTTGACATTCCTGAGTTCTCGGTCTCTGAACAGTCTGGATGGTCCCAGGAACACATGCCATTGTGGGCATCCTTCAGTTCTGGATCTAGTTTTGTCCCAGGGACACATGCCATCCCTGAGTTCATGTTTGTTAGTATTTTGAAATTCAAAATGGGTATGTAATTTTCCAAAAACAATAACTTTTCTCAGTTTCAACCTTTGATTTGTTGTCTTTGTATTATTTTTAATTAAATACAGGTAATACATTATGTGCATGTCATTGCACTGTTTATATTTGCATTTTACACTCCGTCCCAACTATTTTGCAAACAGTTTTTTGTGTGCACTTTGTTATTACAATACATGTTATAATAATGCCTCCTGGGTTATTTTCTATCTAAAGAAATGTCTCTGAGATTACTATGAGTGTGAGCCATGTTTGATATTAGTTAATCACCTGCAAAAATTCTACAAACGGGAATGGTTAAAAAGTGAAGAATCCATTATTTCCAGCATTGTACTTTGAAGAAAAATAACAAATCTGGAAGATAAACTGTGTAAAAAGTAAGTTTACACTTCTCTACCTGTGATGATAGTCATTAAATTACTTGTCCCAAGGAAATACAGAAACACAAGCTACGACCCACAGAATGTCAAACGTGAGGCGGGGCCCATACTGCCAAAACACAACCCTTCAAACGTGCCCTGTACGCTGCTACTCCCATGGTAATCACCTACCACACTTTAGAAGCAGCTACAATTCTGGTTGTATCTTCCTGAAAATAAGTGAAATTATACAGCTCTGGTAAGGAGACCACTGCACATTTTCTTTCCTTTCCAAAAAAGTTGGAAACCCTTACTATTTTACTGCCCAATGTGTTTGATCTACCCTATATTACCCTAAAAATCATGCATGGATGCGTACTTCGAAAATCCATCAGAAATTGTCACAATATAAAGTTTTACTTTAAGCTTACTATAATGTTGCTATTGAAGGTTGTAGCAAGCAAAGTTATCATCTATCCTTAACAAATCCTATTGCATCATTTGTTTTGAATGTGACAAACCTCACACACAGCACTTATTGTTTGATAGTCCGTGTCTCTAACCACTATGCAATTTAACAAGGGGTACTCAGTCAGTCTGTCACTCAGTAACAGACATTCGCTCTTCTTGGCCGGCTCCTCTTACGCGGTCCGGCAAATATATCGTTTCTTAATTTAACTATTCTGATGTTTGAGGAAGCACATCAGTTGCCTTCCCACCTTTTTATGAGCACTGCTAGTTCCTGCCTGTGAACCTGAGAGGACATTGGCTCAGCATCAGCTGACGTCTGGATGTCTCCTACTGTAGTGTCAGGATTTCTTCATCTAAAATGACGGTCTATTTCAGTTGGTCGGGGTACTCTGTCTGCTACTCTGCTGGTCGTCTGGCATACGGTTGCTAAACCCACCCTCAACCCCAGCCTCAGCCTGTTTGGTTCTGTTTTCTTCTGTTGGGGATTAGTACTGCGTACTTTGTTCATTGCCATGGGTATGGTTAGTGACAATATTACTGTGTTAATATTGTTATTTGTATTATTTTATGCACTATCATGTGATGGCGGTGAGTTACACGATAGGAACAGAACCTAAAGCCAAGACATTGTATATGTTTTTTTGTTTCTCTAATAGTAAAACCATGATGTGTCAGTTTCTGTCTGAACTGCTTTCACTGTTTACACAAATACTTTTCAGCAATTTAGATGCAGTCAGAACACTTCTTCCACTCCTACAAAAATACATACAATCGGTAAAGAAGAGCCTAGTAATATTAATTTTGAAGTTCATATGTACACAAATACTACATCTAGAGACATGCACTCTTGATGTTGATATGTTGTAAACATCCAGACAGCAAATTGTATAGTTCATGTTGTTAGAAAATTGTTACAGGAACATCATATAGCACAATTGTTTCACATTCAAAAAGCCCTAGTTAAGAATGTTTTATCTTCGGTTTTACTGACCATCATAATCAAACTACCAAACACACCACTCACAAAGGTCCCAATTTCATAATTCGGTACAGCCAAATACTCCACATACAATTTTTTACTTTAAATAGATATAAATAGAAAGTTTGAACCAATTGTATGAGTTTCCAACTACTCTAACTCCAATCATTGCACAATCTGAATGTCTTCAGGACATCATCAAGGATTGCAACAAGACACAAGCCTTTGAGAGAAAACAAGGGATAATAATATGTCCGTTTGCATACGCTTGTTTTCCTGTGTCAGGTAAGAGTGAGAGTCAAGGAGTTATGGGTGACCCTTATATAACATAAAACAAGTGGGTTCATGGGCTTGATTGGCTTTTCGACACCGGGACCGTGAACAGGCCTTTCAAGAGGCGTGCGCTGAAACTGAATAAATGTCGTCGGCTCACACTGACGGACAATATGTTGGAGTGAGTGATGCCCGTAACAAAGATGAACGCTGCATACATGTCGGAGTGTCACGGAGAAGGGCACGTGTCAGCTGGAAAGGGCACTATATAGCGAAGGGACATTCTTTCTGTACAGGTTAAACCTTACCTGTGCAAGTGTAGAAGCTGTGCTAAATGAGACCATAAATCACGGGTATGAAATATCACTTTGTCCAACTCTCATTGTTTTAGTAACTATGCTTTGGTTTTGGTTACAGGAGATGCTTTAGTCATCGTCTATAAACATGAGGTATGAGTAGGTGGCAGAGACATTTATTGCACTACCCTCATGAACTTGTATTGGCCAAGGCAAACGGGTTCTTATTTCAGAAGCACACTAGACCATGTGGTTGATAATGTACGTAGTTACCGGTTCCTATAGCTGAAAGAATACCAGGACTCCAGCCCCCTAAAAGGAGACATTTTCAATACTACACTACTCAAAAACCAATAAGGGAACACAGAATCATCACAGTATAACACCAAGTCAGTTAAACTTCAGGGATATCAATCTGTCCAGTTAGGAAGCATAAACAATTGTGAATCAATGTCACCTGTTTTGGTTCAAATGAAAGTGACAACAGATGCACTGGTGAGGCAACAGCAAGTCAAACCCCTAAAATGGAATGGTTTTGCAGGTGGTGGACACAGACAATGGTACTTTCCTTGTTCTTCCTGACTGATTCTTTAGTTTTGCGTTTTTCTAGGGTCCATGTCGTACTGGTAGCATGAGCTGGTACCTGTAGCCCATTCAAGTTGCACATGTAGTCTAGTTCCTCCAGGATGATCCATTCATGCCATTAGATTTGCTGTGTCTCCCAATACAGTCTCAAGATCATGGAGGGGATACCAGGAGACGGGTCATAACACAAGGAGAGCTAGACAAGGCCGTATATGGGCATCAACCCAGCAGCAGGACCGGTCTCTGCTCCTTTGTGTGAGGAGGAACAGGAGGCATTTCCTTGGAGGCTCGCACAGACCTCCACCTGCTAGCCAACGGTACCCTGACTGCTGTTAGATACCAGGATGAAATCCTCAGACCCATCATCAGACCTTACACTGGTGAAGTGGGCCCTGGGTTCCTCCTGGTGCAGGACAATGTCCGGTTTCATGTGACCAGATTGTGTAGGCAGTTCCTGGATGACATGACTTGATTTGTATTTTAGAGATAATTTCTCGAAAGGCATTGATGCCATTAACTGGCCCTCATATTCCCCAGACCTGTATCTAGTTGAGAACATCCATGTATCAGTGCCTCTGACACCTCCAACTAGCGCCACAGACTGTCCAGGAGCTCACTGATGCCCTGATCTAGGCCTGGGAGGAGATCCCCAGGACACCGTCTGCCGTCCCATCAGGAGCAAGCTAGGACACACCACTGAGTCACAAAAGGAGGTGTCGTGATGATATTCATGGGGGTTTAAACAGCCGGTGATCAACTTCTGTAGAATGAATAATTGTCTGTCAGAAATAAATGTAGGGAAATGAAAGAGTACATGTTGACCAAAGATGACAAAAGGCTTGTAATTGGACTTAAGAAAACACAACTAGTGACATAAATACACATAAGCAAATGGGATACATACTGTCATGGTATTGGTAATAAACAATAACAATTAGAAAAAATATATATTAGATCTCAAACAATAATAAAAGACAGTTGATATCTGTTAGGCAGCGGCAGAAGCCCAGACCACCCAAAATGTTGAACATGGTATCTGTCCCATAGAATTCCTGTGTTTGTCACAAATAGACCAGGTAAAATAGAAGTAAATAGTACAATCAATGCGTATTAAGCAACAGAAGAATCAACATGAAAATTGTACACGGTTTTAGTATTGCAGTCTGTAAACTGTCGATACTGATTATGCAATGGCAAGTTTTGGTTGTTCCGGTGTTAAATGGAAACGCCCAACCAGAATCTTCTAAATGAGGGTTTTGTGTAATTTCCATCTCTGTTCACAACAAAGTGACACTGACCGCAGGGGAGAATGCTGTGCCTGCAGAGAGTTCATCCGATGAGCGTGCAAAGAGCTTTGACACGTGACTTAACTCGACAAACTTAAGATGAGAGAAGACCCAAGCTTCTGATCTCCTCTGGTACCACAGTTCTTGAATCCACTTATCATTGTACAACATGCATGTACAAAAAGTGACCATGTGATTATGGTAGCACGATGCTTTTAAAGTTTCATTGTGTCTTTGTAGTCCTCACATCGTGTGCCCCTCTAGAAACTGAGGTGGTTTGGTTTTGGTTTACGTCAGTTATTTTTAATCTGGTGGTATGTGTGGAACGAGGTATGGGACCTGATTGGTGAGAAGTGTATTTGAGAGAAAGAAAGAGTGAAAGAGAGCAAAACAAACAGGGTAAAGAGAATGAAAGAGAAAAAGAGAGAGATATGCAAAGGCTACAACAGATCAGTGTGGTGAGAGCTGAGAGCTCCAGGTCAGTCTTCCTGTGGTGCCTGTTGCTCGTCTTCAGCAGAGAGAGAATAACATGAGTTTTCCACAGTGGAAAATCACTAGGCCTGTCTGCGTCAACAGAAAACACACACAAAATAAGGATTTTACAACAAATATGTTTTATGATTTTTCATTAGTAAGTTTTAGTGATTTTACACAAATGTTAAGAGTTAAAAAGTGTTGAGTGAAAGAAAACAGGTAAGTCTCAGTCATCAGTGAGACACATGGCAAAGTACATGTAGTCAGAAAAGTACCTGTAGTCAGAAGAATTCCAACCACTGTTTAAGTGTTGGTGCAAACCACAATCATTGCTGGATGTCAACTGATACTGTATAATAATAATAGCCTGACTGAGAGGCCTAGAAACCTCTATAATGATTATTGACCCCCAGAAAATACTTAGTAGTGTACAGTGGTGAGGCTGGGTCTTCTACACAGAGCTGTCCCTACATACCAACAGGAAATAGATCAAGCTAATGTACACATGTACACTCTGTGTATGTAAGACTCAACACATTGCCCTGTGAACACTGATACTGAATAAAGTTGTCTTAGAAGGTTTCCATGAAGAAAAACAGTAGATAAATATATACGATGAAAACATTTTAAAACGTCTGCACATGAAAAGGTTTAGAGTACGGGAATTGCTTTCAGCTGGTTTGTATTTACACTATTTGAAAATGTAGCTGAAGGCAGGGGTCTGGTGACTTTTATTCAGATTAAGTGAATGTGGGAGGTCTACAGTGTGGGTGGTTTTGATGCACTGAAGCCCAGCCTTCCTGTCGAGCAGGTTACTTGTTCATAGAGATTCACACGAACGGCTACCACAGTGGGAAGTTACTTCTGGTTCATGTCTCTGTCTCACAACACATCCTTTCATTTCCAAAATAAATAAAAAGATAATCAGTAATTAAATAATAAAAAACAACTTCACTTAAGTGGTGGTAGGTGAACTGGAAATTTGAAAAGACACAATGAGACCAAGATAGAATGGGAGATGGTATAAGGGCAATAACACTCTCCCCCAGTGACTTTTTTAAGAGGCCCAGTGTTATTTACCTCAGCAGGTCCACTGAACACAGAGCTGCTACTTCCTGCAACTCACACTACAGGAAGTGATGCTTTGCTCACTGGTCCCTCCGCATCAGACCCCAATCATATTCTCCTTATATGGTGATTCGCCGCTTCTTGGTATAGGGGTCCATGATAAGTGTAAAGAGAACAGGAAATACCAAGGAGCAAGAAACGAAAATACAAAGTCGATTTTCATTTAAGCCTTTATAAGTGATCAACATGATACAATGGAATTCTCTATAATTTTTCCTATGACCAGCCAGTTAAAGATTACTAAATTACAAATATTGTAGATACAGATGTACAGTATATGTAAGCTGACAGGCCAAAATAGGCAAATGCATCTCCATGGCGATTAAGTGTTTTGCCTTTGTAACCCCCATCTTCTAACCACTCTCTGATCTACTGAGTCTTATGGCATACATGAGTGCAAGAGAACTTCAACAAACATATACAGGATTAATTGATCATATTACATTTCAATACATTTAAATAAGGTAAATATACATACACAATAGACACTGTGCAACAATTTCAATTTTAGAGCTGTCAAAGTTAACGTGTTAATAAAGCTTTTAATGAAACGTTTTAAACGTCATCGAATTGTTTGTGGCCGAGAACAAATTTCTGAACCATAGGCACTTGACCTGAGCGGGAGCGGTCACTTATTCAATTGCGACAGTATACGGTTAATTTTATTTGGCACTTGTGCTGGAGTGATCGCGAGTATCACATTAGCATTTTTCAGGACAATTCTGTAGCGTAGCCTGGGCATTCATGTCATGAATTGTGTTTACTCGCCACTTGTCTGTGAATCCTTACGTTAAATTGAGTGCTTATGCTATCAACAACGGCATGCCGTAGAAATTAAGAGACCGCGGCACCTTTTTCTTTCCTTTCCAAAAAAGTTGAAAAAGGAAAGTTTTGAGTGAGGAGCTGAAGCGTTAAATTTGCATTGGCCTCATAATTTGAACCCTTCTCTTTCTCACTCAAAACCTTCCTTTTTGACTTTTGTCTCTTAATTCTATCCAGAGCTGTATGTATTTAACATAATGCAATACTTTTTAAACAGACAATTGTGTATTTTGGAAAAGTTTTGAACACATTTAAATATTAAGATTAATCGTGATTAACTACAGACATTTGTGCGATTGTGATTGATTATTTCAATCATTTGATAGCACAGACCAATTTCTGTCCTTTTCCACCAGTCCAACTTGTCACCTGGTAGCAGCATACACTAAATGGGTATCCAGCTCTGTCTCCCTCTGCATTTTCCTCTTTATATTCTTGGAGCTGATATTCACTGTGGCATAATTCAGAGCATCTGGGTCTTGGTCCTGTAGATTGAGAAACACAATAAAACCCAATAAACATTATTGCAGTGTTTGATTTGTATTTTTACAATTATTTCTCGAAAAACGATATTTACCAGATCATTTTGTGGTGGTTGTTGCGAGTCAGCAACTGAATATGATAAAAAACAGAGAGGAGATATCAATGGTTCAATCACTTTTAGTGCACATATGACTAAATAATATTCACCATGGTTGAACAGCCTTCATTTTTTGTCTCCCCAATGTCTTGGGAAAAATATTAACATTTGTGAGTGTTGCTCACAAGCCAGATATTTATCATGAACAAGGCTCCATACCTGAGTTTAGTCTGTTTTTGTCTCTTCTGATCTTAAGGGCCAGGAATAGGATGACCGTCAATAGAACAGCAGTCACACCAGCCAGGAAAGCAACCAATGGGAAGAAGTCCATGGTTCCATCATCATCCTCTCCTATCACAAGACTTCATTTAGCATCAAGACTATTAAAACTATACTTGATATTCTACAAAGCGGGGCATTTTTAGATCATTGTAAATGCTGTTTTGCTGTATTTTTCTTTAAATGTTACCATAACTCTAGACAGTTATCAACTCAGATAATCAATATGGGTTGAAGTTAATGCTTTGAATGGTTCTGTGTCAAAACACTTTAAATACACATACCCTTATGACATTGTCCTGGCTCTTTGGGTGTGACGGCATCTCCATGACCTTTTGGACCAATAGGACTGTTAAATATTCCTACAGGTTACGTAACTGTTGTTTGCAAATTAATTTATTTCTGACTCTTTTATGTGCCCGGCAGTCTTGTAGCACAAAGATCCATCATGCCATCCAATATTCACAGTAGATGAATTAATAAAACATTACCTATGACATTTAAATCAGTCGCATTCAAGAAGATAAAGTATCTATCGAATAATCCACAAAAGTACCGACCACAGTCAGCAATGTCCACTTCTGTGATTTTAAGAAGTATCTTTTCATTCTTCAGTACCATTTCCATACGTTTGGGCTGAAAACCATTATGATGTATGGTGTCTGGCTCCGTGCTGTACATAGAAACGATGCAAAGTGGCTCTGATTCATTGACTTGCTTGAACCAGGCTACATGTCCAGGAACTTTAAGGATATTTTTGCACTGCAGAGTGACATTGTGACCTGGATGGATGATAACTGAAGCTGACGGAGAGACAAACTTGACCAAGGACAAACCTAAAACACACAAAAATAAGATACAGATACAATAGTGAATGTTAGTTGTCAACAAATAAACCTTTGCCACAATTCTGGATTCATCCAAAACTTGGATTGAAGATACAATAACTTACAGAAGCAGACGAGGACAAGAGCTGGGACATACAGACATTCCATTCTGGGTGTAGATCAACTCTGCCAGACCGTGAAGAACTGAATCTTCATGAACAAGAGATGAAAGTAATTTCTGATTATGGGCGGGACATCGATGATGTGGCAAGCAGTTGCATGTTATCAAAGATCATTTAGTTTTAACGCAAACCCTTTCTTTTATATGATTAGAGAGAAACAGTAACACTATATATCAGTTGATGACAATAGCAACTCATTCCAACAAATAAAAACATATTAAAAGATAAATAAAATCTGACATATGAAATTGGCAGTTTAGTTTATACATTTTCTAAAACATTTATTCAAAGGTCTGGATCAAGTTATTAAGTATTCTACAATCTGAGTTTTATGCATCCCTTCTCTCAAGTACACAAAAACATTCCCATTTTACAGTAATAAGATGATGTTTTAACCAGAATGAATGTGGAAGCTTCATGCACTGTCCACTAGGGGCTAGGTCAGGGACTAATTCCATGTGGTAGACTCACACCTTGCTGTTGGGTATAACTAACATATCCTCTGAATTATTTAGGGAACTGAGTTTATGCTTGGAGGTTGACTGACATTCAGCACCACACTGCATAATTATACAGTCGGTACATGACTGTTTCCTTAATTTTTTTTAAAGTAGATTTTTACCATGGCCATGGCTGCTGTTACACATCTTGCACGATCTTTAGTATGTCCGACTAATAGTTTAATCTGAACATGTTTACTTTTAACGCAAATACTACTCTGTCGAAAAAAATTAAATGTGATCATTTACATAAGCATTCAGAACCCCTCACTTGCTACAGTTCCTTGTTGAAGCCCCTTTGGCTATAATAACAGCCTTGAGTCCTCTTGGGGTGTGATGCTGCAAGCTTAGTACATCTCTATTTGGAGTTTGTACCATTCATCCCTCCATGGGAAATATCAATGCACTGTTTTGAGATCACTCCAGAGATGTTTGATCAGGTTCGAGTCTGGTTTCGGCTTTGTCTTGACTGTGTATTTATGGCCAATTTCCTGGAAGTCAAACCTTTGCCCCAGTTTGAGGAAAGTCCTGAGTTGAAGTGCATTTGTTTTTAGTGAAGAGTGGTTGATTTTCCACAACAGGATCAGGTTTTATTCATGCGCATGTTTGTGGACTCATTAAAAAAGGGGCTTACAAACACAGTGCCAAATTGATTATAGATGCTAGCTAAGTGTTGTTGACATTGCCATTTTTTTTTACAATACATTTTTATTTTATAAAACTTGCCTTGAATTGCATTTCCCTTTTTCCCACATAATGATTCCATTCCCACTGCCAAAAGGGGATTAATGACTGTTATCGTAAAAACCATGTTAACCATGTTACAACTATCGAAAAGCATAAAATATTATATTATAGAGTGCAGAAAATGTAGAGTTTATTGTTTTACAAACAATAGTACAGCAATATGGGTTCTTTTGTTAATTAAAGTGTTACTGGGTGGTTATATAAATCATTCCAATGGTCATAATTGCAGTTTTCTATTCGTTGTATTACAAATCCAGTACAATATGTATTTAAGGTACTAAAGTCTGTGTAATTACAAATAGTTTTTCTTTATATCTGTCATTCCTGCTGCAGCTACCTGACTTCAGAGTACACTGCTTCTCTTCTGATAGTCTTCTCTTTTATTTGTCCGGTGGAAGAGCTCTTCTTGGGACTGGATGTCACTGATGCATAGTTTAAAACATCACTGTTCTGGTTCTGAGGGGGAGTCATAACAAAATACATAACTATTAATTTATCATTTCATTTAAGATGTTTCTACTTTCTGGTAGCAGATTATCTTATAAGGGAATTGAACCTGCAACCTACAACACCTGGTGTTGTAAGGGCTTTATCAACTAAGCTCCTTGGGATCCCAATCTTAAGATCAAAAGGCTACAATTGGAGCTGCAGTGTGTGGAGTTTATGAATATATTTTTCTGTATGCATGTTTCTTGTCAAAAGTAGCCCATCCATCATATGTAATAAGTCTTAACTAAAACTGTATATGGTTATATTGCTAAATTTTCGGGCATAGAAATGTTTATCTTCAGTCTCGCTAGAGACTTATGAATATTCCTAGGAAGATAGTAGATACTAGTAAGCCTTTTAATAATATGGTTAATACACTGTTAAAATGACCAATGGCTTGATTGTTTTTTTGTTTTTTACTGCTTGCCCTTTAGGGCTTCCGTAGTTAATTTAAATTTCATAGTGGACACTCATGTTGTGTTTTCAGAATGGGCATTGCATGCAGATAAGTTAAACATTTGACATGATTGAAAATACCTCTGTGATCTCCACCCTGAGGATTGCATAACATCCAGAGGAGCAGAAGGGTCAGCATACTCAAGAATATTGGACAGTATAAAGAAAAGGACAGTAGGACTCAGTTCAAAAGGATTGTCATGCCCTTCAGCAAACTATTGTAAGTGACCCAATAAAATGAGGACAATATTGGAGTTCACACTGAGCTAAAGGACTGACTAATTCTCCTGACATTATATAAAAACAAATGCTTTGATTTACCTTGAACATTCCGCTTAGTCCCATTTCCAAACAGTATCTCTCCACATGAGGCCACAGCACAGTAGTAAGACCCAGTATCAGAGGGACTGAGGTTCCTCTTGGGGAGGTTATAGACACAGCTCTGTGTAGGAGACCCAGACTCAGGGCTCTTCACACACTGACCACTCCTGTCTCCATTGGTATAAATGATTCCTGAAGGAGATTTTTCTGAAACTCAGACATCGGCTGCTGTGTCACAGTACTGTTTAATTCTGCACCTTTGAAATGTATTAAATTGATATGACATAAACTTGATATGACAAAACATTAACATTTAATTAACTTTAACTTATATTGTGTCACACCCTGATTTGTTCCACCTGTCTCACTGTTGTCTCCTCCCCCCACCAGGTGTCTCCTATGTTCCGGTTGCCTCCTGTCTATTTATGCATGTGGTTTCTGCTCGCCCGCCACCAGATCGTATTGTCTTTTCATGAGATTCCAGCGTTTACTCCCATGTTACCTGTCGCATGTTACCCGTTTTCTGCTCTGCTTTCCCAGATACCGAACCCCTTCTGTTCCTGAGCCTCCCTGCCCCCTTTGCTTCTGCCTTGTGGACCACAACGTTACGACCTTTGCCTGTCCCCGACCTCGTACCAGCCACTTCCTCTGTACCTCTAGGATTCTGATTGTCTGACCTCTGCCTGCCTGCCAATCACGAGAGTGCCTATTCCCATAATAAACATTTGTGCACGACACCTCTCTGCCTCTGTGTCCGCGTTTGGTTCCACAAAGCCAGCCCTGTCACATTGCTCATGCTTAAGCACCAAACTCTATGTAGTTCAATTGTACAACACCACAATAGTAGATTCCAGCATCTTCTGGCTTGGTAGAAAATACATTTAAGTGAAAAGTTTCTTCTTTAAGCATTACAGTAAAACACCCATACTAGAAGTTATCAAAATAACTGACCCATTTGTAAAATATATCTGCCTTATCCACCTGGTGGATGGTCCTGCCTGTGGTGAGCTTGTTGCTCACCTAAAAACGCTGTGGTTTAATACAAATGGTGATATATCCTTAGTTGTTTAACACATCTAGATTTGAATATTAGGAAATTAAAGCTGAAATTCTGAACTCTTGTGTCATACTCATGTTTTGACCTTAAAACCAAATGTCATCAGTGACCATCAAAAACAAAGGAATTTGCCTTGCTGTTCCAATTCTTTTGGAGGGGACTGCAAATAAGCATTGCTGTGTGATTGCCAATGTGGAATGCTGTGTTTCTTTAATTCTATTCTGTTGTATTACTAGTAAACAAGGTGACATGTTGTGGATGAGAACAGGCATAATTCTCATTGAAGCTAGCCTTATGTTAGCAAACCAACATAGCAACACAGCTAGACAAAGGCTAACGTGATAGTATTCTTAAACACAACCTAAAAGCTGAACAGAATGGGCACAACGTATCCAATCTTATTGGCTAGGTCAAAGTCTATGGTATTTTTGAGCTGGCACTAAGGGGGAAGTACAATACCGAAGAATAATATCAGTCAATCGTGTTTATGGGACTTGATTTTGTTAAAACACTCAGTGGGTTCGGGAGATATAAGGACTGTGGCACGGCATTCTGCTTTATTCCATGTCTGTCAACGTGTGTAAAAATACATTCTCAACTGATTACCTCAGTCAGCTTTTGCAGACACCTGACCTGCGTCATGGATTCCCTGGAGCATGAAGACACAAGGTGACCATCGTTTGACCCTGATGACAGTGCCTATGCAGCGCAAACATATCGGGACATAACTGCCTACATTTTCCAGGCGACCATTTTGCTTCTCTCTGACACGATTCCATGACAAATTGATCTCTAGACTAGAGCGCATTAAGGAAAAAGATGCGTTAATTTGTTGATCTCGATTGTTACTGGCTACTGACCTCGATTGTCTGATTTGATTGGTTAACCACGACAATCAACCAGTCCCCCCGTCAGCATCACTGGTTGAGAAGATAATTTACATAGCACTTAAGACAGTGATTTGTGTTGAACAAAGTACTTAAGATCACTAGGTAATATAGACAAATGTATTTGTGGTCTTTAAACATTTCATGAGAATCTACCTCCTAAAAGAGTGTGTCATGAAGCTGGTAGAAGGACACGGGCGCAGAGACGGAGTGGAGGTAGAATGACATAGTTTTGATTTAAAGTAAAGAAACCAAAAGGAATGCAGCTTACTGACGGGGTCGTATAGCCGACAGCTGACAAACCAAAATAATCCACACATAGTGTGGGGAAATGTGCACCTAAATGCATTCCCCAACTGGAGGCAGGTGTGGATTGTTGCCTCCAATTGGGGAGATCAAACTAAAATAGAGGTGCCTAGAGGCACCTTCTTTTGTCCTGTCCTGATTATGGCCCCAGCCCAGTGTAGAGATGGCTAGGGGCATAGCCAGGAAATGACAGAGTGGTTGATTTAAAAAGAGGATCTACTGTAGAAAATGATGTGAGCCTACTGACTGACGCCAATGACATATCCTGCTAAAACCACATTAAATCTGTGGGGGCGGAGGGGGGGGGGGGAAATTGAAAGAAAGAGAGAACACAGAGGACCCTCTGGGCAAAAGCCCATTAGATCTTACCAATGCTTAGAGATGAACTACACTGCCGGCTGTAGAGTTCCTGTATGTATTCAATGTTAGAGAGTGTTATTCACACACAATCAGTGGCAATATTTTAAGGACTTTGTCTTAAAATGCAAACAAAGAAATCCTCTTTCAATTAAATAATGACTGAATATAACCTATATTTCTTCTGTTGTGGTGTCTGGCGATGCACTTTAACTGTGACTTCATTATTTTAGAAGAGGTCAAAATACATTCTTTAATGTATCACAGGACAGCTTCACATCAATGATAAAACAATGAACTACACTTCAGAAACACCGTTTAGAGGCCAATGTAGAGAACAGGAGAGACTTCCTGTGGAAAGGTCTATTTCTGTCACTGGTAGATCAATGTAACATTTTGCATCCCAGCGTCTCTAAAGATCTGTGTGAAAAAAGTTTGTTACATCTGAGATAATCAAGCTAAGAAGCACAAAGTGGTGAGTTTCATGACCAACATACCACAGCTAAGAGGACACTACACTTAGCTGTGGTATGTTTGCAATATATCACAAGCTCCAGAGAAGACAAACTGCCCTTATAAACTGGTAACAAACGCAGTTAGATCAGTGAGTGAAGTGATGTCATACACATTGTACACAGTCTATAATAGGGAAATTAGCCAATCAGCAATCCTAATTCAAACCACCTAGTGACAGTTAATATATCATGACAGTATGCACTGAGTTAAATGTCAGATGTTTCAACATAGAAAAAGCTTTATTTTGCATATTTAAAGTGACAGTTTGATACACAGCGTGAAGGGGGTAATGTTCAGTCACCCCAGAGTATTTCAGAAGCTGATATTAACACAGTTGGGAGGGTTCAGTTGTTCGGCAACCCGACTCATCTCCCTGAACTCTGCTCAGCCCATGACAAGCTGCCTGAGTGTTTTGTAAATCTGTTGTCCCTGGCGACAGCCCCCCACCATTTTGTCTGTGTTTGGGTCTCTATTCCCAACCAATCTGTACCTGAATGACATCAGTGATTTCTTCACATTTTATTGAATACATTTGTTGAAAGAGCTTATGAAGTTTTAGATACACTGTAGTCAAAAACAGTTACAGTAAAGGGCACGTTTATTAATTCCTCCAGTTCTATTGTCTAATTCCGGCATATACGACAACTGTCTCTTCCTGCATGTTATTTCTCTGTCTTCTTGACTTTTTCTTGTTCAGATTCAGAGGAACATATTGAAGATTGTCTGCATCCTGGTTCTGTGAAGAACAAAGGAGCCATGTTTTTTTCTCTCAATGTGGTTTTGCCAAAGTGTGATCATGCTGAAATGTGACATGAAATGATTTCTGCTTACCACTACATCTGACCAGGAAACTGTTGGTCCTCTGGTCTGATGGTCAAGTCCTGAAAACAAATATACAAAATACTTAAGATACCATAACATTTATTCCTCAACTGAACATCAGAATACAACAGAATAACTTCTTAAAAGGAGTTGACTCTGACCTCTGCACTGTTGACACGTCTTCTCATTCATCTTGTAAATTATGCAGGTAAGAACAATGATCAGGATGATTGAGACGCCCAATGCTACTCCCAGACAGTAAACCAAGTAATTGTAATGGCCTGTTGATATTTAAACAGGAATTTGAGAAACTCAGAGTAGACGTAAGTATGTTTAATTCAAATTAAATAAGCCCATAGATATAAACAAACTTGTCACTTACCTTTGACCTCCAGCTTGGTCCCATTTCCAAACAGTATCTCTCCACATGAGGCCACAGCACAGTAATAAGTCCCAGTATCAGAGAGACTGAAGTTCCTCTTAGGGAGGTTGAAGACACAGCTCTGTGTAGGAGACCCAGACTCAGGGCTCTTCATACACTGACCACTCCTGTCTCCATTGGTATAAATGATTCCTGGATGGGATTCTCCTGAGTCATGTCTGAACCAATAGACACTGTGTTCTCCTTCACAGGTTTCAGTGTTTATTGTACAGTTCAGAGTCACAGAGTCTCCTGGCTGGACTGACTCCGATTCAGGCCGTTGTACAACAGGTGTGTTTCTGGACTCAGAACCTGACATAATGTTTAAAATTTACATTTGTTGAAAAGACATACTGTTTTTATGAACATATTATATATCCAAAATGCAATCCAAAATATGATTATAGTTGCAAATAATTTGAAGTAATTGTATTACCTTTAACAATAAGAATGGCTCCTACTAGTACATTCAACTCATTGGAGTATGAATATCCACAGTAGTACGATGCTGAATCTGAGAGCCGTATGTCTGAGATCTTTAGGTGATGCATTCCTTCTCCACATAGCACTGAGAAGCGAGAGCTGTCTTTAAATTCATTGTGGAATACAGGATTATCATCATACGTATAGAAGGATGATAATATTTTAGGTTTGTCTCCAAATGTTTGCTTGTACCACAGGAAATGCAGTGCCACATTGTCTTGGAAGCACTGTAAAGTCACTGTTTCTCCTACATTGGCTGACACAACGTGCATGGCTGAAGGCTGAACTGCAGCTAGAATTTGAACAAAGACATGATACATTACATCCACTACATACACAATTATGAGCAGTGTCTATAATGTACAAATTCAGATAATCCACCCTATAAGCATAAACATATTAAATGTAGACCTACCCATCTCTATCATAAGTGGAAATGTCAGACATAGTACAAAGATCATCTTTTGCGTTGTCGCCCTCTTAACATCTTTGGTCCTGAGTGGAAACACTTGACTGAAAATGGCCAAACCTTTTTGATGGGTTACTGGTGATTGGTTGAACTCAGCGAATCATATTTGGAAACGCCAGATTAAGCCAATCATGGTCCTCATAAGGAAATGAGAATCACTTACTGTACATGATCAACTCAGAACCGTGATCCAATAATAGAACTTTACAATCACTGGTCACCTTAAAGCCATCTCATAGTCCAGTATAATCATTTTAATAAATACAGTTAGGACAGGTTTATAACCATTGGAAACACCATCAATAAATAATTTCCCCATTCTATGTAAACCACATTTATCACCTGAATAGATTTTGAGGTATCCATATTTACAGTGATATTTTTCAGCAATCAGTACAGGTATGAGTATGTTTTTGGCATCAACTTGGTTGTGTGTATTCGACTCCAGCCCATTGTGCAGGGCAGTACTACAAGTCACCTGTTGGGGCGCTGTTGAACACAACACATGTTGAAATTTCTGGTGATCAGGGATGGAGCTTAATTCATGTTAATATAGTCATTAACTACAGAATGAAAAAAGTTCATTGTATTTCTGTCTCAGTTCTAAATTTTCACTAGAACATTTCCTAGTTGAAGTGTAACACGTGCCAGTTTAGTACTGGTCTGTAGTGTTCCTCGGAGGTTAGGCCTCTAGTCTATAATATAAAACAAATATATAAACCCTCTGTACTCTGAAGTTACTCTGTAAACAATATTATCAGTCAATAACTAATTCATCTATTTCCTTGTTAATGTCAGATGATAAAATGCTAATTAAGGCTGTAGTGGACAAGTTTTCATGTCAGTACAATGCGCTGCTTATTCTCACAGCTGTGAACAACAATGAAAGCTTGAGACAAAACAGACTGACACTAAAGAGACATCCTGCTGTAAACCACACCAGGACTGAAAGGCCAAAGTGTTGATGACATCTTGTTTTCACGCTAGACTAAAGTGCACAGGTACCAGTGAACCCTTTACTGTGTGTATGTGTGGGTGGGTTTAACATGAAACAGTGTGTGTTGGGTCACTAAAACCTCACTGCATACTACATCCACACTGTCTGTACACAATCATTTGTCTTCCTCTGTGCAAAATGAAGAGTAATTAAATTTATCAGCAGAGAGAAGCATCTGCCAGGCCCAAAACAAATTTCTCTAGTTGCCACAGCGTTCCTTTACCTCCAGCCTCACATGGTGGTCGAATGTGGATGCCCTTTGACAGTTCTGTTCCCTGCAAACTGCAGATGTGATGTCCATTGAATGAAGTTGCCATTGTCTTTGGCAGATAATAGTCAGCATCAATCTGAATGACTCAAAGGAGCATGTTGGGGAGTCTTTTGGAAGTTCTTTGGTAGCCAGTTCCTCAAAACCACTTGCTACTCTACATGTTTTTGGCTCTATCCCAGTAAGGGCTTCTTTAAGGGTACATACCCATTTTGTTGAGATGCAGTTTGAACCTGTGGCTTTTACTTCTTAAATTCTTCTACAATTACTGATTTCAGCTTGTTTAGCAGAGTCAAATGACACATTATTTGTTACAAGAAAATCATCCTCTGGAATTTCAACCTGTTGTTCTATGTTGGTAATTGATTCAGTGCTAAGATCGTCTAACAGTAATAGGTTAGCTGATCTGGTTGTTGAGCAGTTGAAGCAACAGTATAGGCCTACTTTTCTTCTCCATTACACTTAGCTCTCTGGGATGCTCGTTTAATACCCAATCATGTTACTGACATCTTGCCAATTAATCTAATACGCTGTGAGATGTTCCAAATATATTCCAAAGTGGGAATATATTTTTCAAGCAACAATAACATTTCTCAGTTTCAGCATTTGATAGGTTGTGAAAGTATTTTATTGTCAAGTGCACTGAATAACATGCGTCTGTCACCGTTCCACCTAAAGCTCCCCCAGCTGGTGCGCCGAGGCTCCTGCGGTCGGCGTCACCAACCTTCTAAAACCACTGCCCCTTTGTGTGTCATTATCAGACGCACCTGTTTATTATTTGTTATTTTGTGTAGGGGTATACATTTCTGTTGATTAGGTTGGGTTTTTGTGGGTTATTGATCAGTGTCTAAGAGCCTGTACGTGTGTTGCAGAACACTGCATTCTCTTTAAATATATAAATATTATTGCAACCTTTCCCTGCGCTTGACTCCATGTTTTGGGTGGGTTATTCTGTCACGGCGCTGTTCAAATAACGGAGTCAAGCGCAGGGAAAGGTTGCAATAATATTTATATATTTAAAGAGAATGCAGTGTTCTGCAACACACGTACAGGCTCTTAGACACTGAGCAATAACCCACAAAACCCCAACCTAATCAACAGACATTTATACCCCTAAACTAAATAACAAATAATAAACAGGTGCGTCTGATAATGACACACAAAGGGGCAGTGGTTTTAGAAGGTTGGTGACGCCGACCGCAGGAGCCTCGGCGCACCAGCTGGGGGAGCTTCAGGTGGAACGGTGACAGCGTCATTCTGAAGAATGACATTCTTGTGACATGGCATGTGAAATCTACATAGTCTTTGTACTACTGTCTAGTGAATATGGGGTTTAAATGATTTGCGCCTCATTACATTCTGTTTTTCACAGAGTGTCCCCAGCGTCTAACTTACAATATATTTGTCAAACAGTGGTGGTAAATTGTTTACATGTACACACAAACAATCCCAAAACATATGTTTCCAATTTCTCTTAGAGGTTTTTCATTTGTTCTATGAAATCCTGCATTGAGGAAGGTAAAGTTGAGGAGGGTGCCGGAATTTAAATGTGCACTGCTGCTTCCTAATGAAAGATAAGATAATTGCAATAGTGCATTGTGCTTATACACACACAGACTGATTATATTCACATTTAGTAAATAGTGTGTGGAAATGGCTTACATACAATATGTACATTATTTGAATTCCCCTTTCAAATATCTAAGAACTCTGCAAAACATTCAGTAAGGAAGTCTATTTTTAGTGTCTTCTTTTCTGATGAAGAGAGGTGTGGTGACAGTCCAGTTACAGGTTTGTGTTGTGATTTAGAGGCACAGAGGTTTGTAGACAGTGTGACGACTGACCGTCATCGTTGGTGGTTAGAGATGAGTTAATGTGAGTGGAAAATCTATGTAGGGCCATCAGAACAACACAGAGGTGTAATACTATTTTGGTCTCAGAAGGATTAGGCAGACTATTTTACGTGCATCCTAGCCAGACTATTTTGTGAGATATATTATGTTGCTTAACGTAACGTGACAATAATCCAGAAAAAAAACCATAGGCCCTGTTTTGAACCAGGGACCTTCTGCTTCACAGACAGGTGTACTACCCACTGCTCCAGATAGCAGTTTGTGGTACAATGAGGCAAGTAGTGGTGTTACAACAATATGTTTAAAAAGGGATTTTCTTTCTAATAATAATAATAATTTCTGTAATTCATTTGCCAAAAAAGAGGAAAGAAGCACATTAAGTGTAGTGGTTTTTTATATGCTTTTATTTTTTATTTGTGCAGTCATTGTTACAGACTCTCTCCACATCCATACACTCGTATTTTTAAGAGAAAAAACACATTAAACAAAGCTGAAGCTGAATTATTTTGGCAACGATAATCGTGTGATAGATATCATATCAGATGATACCATGACAGCCCTAATTTGAAGTGACAATGTGGTTAGAACCTTTGGACAGAAACCAGCTCCATCCAATTCTGATAAAGAACTCAATTCTAAATGTAAGAACAGGAGTCCTGTCTGTGTACCTGGTTATGACTGGGGTCTGCTGGACCTCTTGGTTGAGGATGTACATGAAGAATCAATAATAACAATCATTATCATAGTAAAACAATGAGACCTATTCTCACCCAAAGAGGTCAAATATTTTAACTGTAGTTATAACTGACTGTATCTTACATAACAACCCTACTCACCACTGGACCTGCTGATCTTGTATAGAACACAAGTAAGAACAATGATGAGGACGACACACAGACCCAGTGCTGTTCCCAGGCAGTACAACAACAGAAGATGGTCCCCCTTAAAGCCTTTAGAGGGGAATCAAACAGGGAGAGAGACCATAAAAGACAAAGATAATGAAACACTAAGGGATGGAGACAGAGCAAAAAGGAGCTGATAGACAGACTGAAAACTATGAAACACTGAGAAATTGAGACTGTGTGCTATTTAGACACTAAGCGGAAAGTAGATGATTCCTGGAACCACACAAATCTAAAGCGTTTGTCACTTTGGAGAGAAATCTCTACTAATTGTCATACTGTTTATTAAATATTCAGGACAAAGCTACAATGTTGTACCATCTGTCAGCCCAATCTGAGAATCACACTAGATAAAACGAAAGATGAAGTGATAGCGTCTCATTTGTAAACTATATTTCTCTGATTAAAGTCATAATAGCAGATTATAAGTAAGTAACTTACCTCCAACATCCAGCTTGGTTCCATTTCCAAACAGTATCTCTCCACATGAGGCCACAGCACAGTAGTAAGTCCCAGTATCAGAGAGACTGAGGTTCCTCTTGGGGAGGTTGTAGACACAGCTCTGTGTAGGAGACCCAGACTCCGGGCCTTTCATACACTGACCACTGCTGTCTCCATTGGTATAAATGATTCCTGGATGGGATTCTCCTGAGTCATGTCTGAACCAATAGACACTGTGTTCTCCTTCACAGGTCTCAGTGTTTATTGTACAGTTCAGAGTCACAGAGTCTCCTGGCTGAACAGACTCTGACACAGGTTGCTGAGGAATAGTCTTGCGGGATCCTGACACAAAAACAAGAAAGTTCAGATGCAGCTTTAGACTGTAATGCTAAGAATGTCATGTACAAATATTACCATATTAAATGCAAGCTGTTTGCCTACCTTTGAGAATGAGAAATACTCCAAATGCGAATTCCATTGAATATAAAGGTGTTGCACAACAGTAATAAATGGCTGAATCAGACGGCTGGATGTTTGAGATCCTAAGATGGTACACACCTTTCCCACCAGGAACTGTAAACCGAGGGTTTTCCTTGAAATCATTGTGAAATGTTACTCCACCAGCAAGTTGAAAAATAGTTGATATAAGTTCAGGCTTCTGTCCTGCAGTTTGTTTGTACCATAAAATGTGAGGCCTTTTGCGTGGAGGAAAGCATTGCAGAGTCACGTTATCTCCAACACGAGCGTAATGAAAATTATCTGAATGAACTGGAATGGAGAGAGATACACAGTCAGAACATAAATCGTTAATAAATCCTACTTGCAGTGTATTTGGCTCAACAATGAGTATTTTTCTGATACCTAAAATACTAATTGGTTGAAAGTATTTTAACGGTTAAACTTCCATGAGGCAGATCAGATAATCAGATTGACTTACAGGCTTTAAAGAGGAGAACCAGGACAAGACACAATGTGAACATTCTTCAAAGCCTTCCATCGTATCTGGTGTTACAGAACAAGTGTGAAGAGGGTCAAGAGACAGAGTGATACAGAGAAAGTGACAGAATCAACTGAAATGTCTGTCATACCGCAAATGAATCACAAGTTTTAGATTGGCACCGTTGATTGTGTAAAGAGGAAATGAGGTCTAGATAATGTCCCACTTTGCATGAAGGCCCATGATCCGAAGCACACCACATCTGTAAAACATGTTGGAGACAATGGCATGGGAACGCATGGCTTTCAGTTGCACTGGGTCACTACAGATTATTGATGATGTGAAAGAATACAGAAGCAGCCGGATGAATTCTGAAGTGTATTGGGTAGATGGACAATGACCCAAAACATACTGCAAAAGCAACCCAGGAGTTTAAGGCAAAGAAGTATATTATTTGCAATGGCAAAGTAAATCACCTGATCTAAACCTGATCGGGAATTACACTCTCACAAACAAACAATAACTGAATAAAGCTGCAGTAAAGACCTGGCAAAGCATCTCAAAGGAGGAAACCCATCATTTGGTGATGAAAAGTAATTTTTTGATCGTGTTAATTTGTCCAAATAAAATTTGAGCCCCTGAAATTAAGGAACTGTGTAATGTTTCATGCAATATATTTGCTCAACCCCTTTAATTAAAGCTGAAAGTCTGCACCTTAATTGCATCTCAGTTGTTTAATTTCAAATCCATTGTGGTTGCATAAAGAGACAAAATAATGAAAATTGTTTCCGTGTCCAATAATTTCTGGACTTAACTGAATGTTATTAAAACCATTTTGTAGTGGGCACAGCACATCTTTAAGGGTCTGGTTCTATACAATATTGTGTCATTGGTCTCAAGGTAGCTTTTGTATTCTCACGATTGTGTGTAAGCTATTTATTGAACACACTGTAAAAAATTATTCAGTTGAGCTAACACATACATTTTCTGGAAACCCCCATAACGAAAACAATTTGAGTAACTCAACTCAAGGAAATTAAAGGAAAACACCTAACATAAACAACATTCCCACCCTGATATCTTCTTTAAGAGTTGTTCTTTTGGGTTTTATTAATTATTTGTTGTAAACAAAATAGAAATGTAGTGTCCTGTCTATTTAAAAGTGTCATGGTGCTGGAAGGACACGGGCGCAGAGACGGTGTGGATGTAGAAATCCATGTTTTAATACAGAAAGAAAACAAACATACAAACTTAAAGCAGACACGATGACTGGGTGAAATATAGCCTACGGCTAACAACCAAAATAAACCACACCCATATGAACAAACAGTAAACTTAAATAGGTTCCCCAATTGGAGGCAATACACAACACCTGCCTCCAATTGGGGAGACCCAAGTGCATAGAGGTGGCTAGAGCCACCTCTATTGGCCACGTCCTGACTATGGCCCCAGCCAGCACAAAGATGGCTAAGGGCATAGCCAGGACGTGACAGTACCCCCCCCCAAAGGCGCGGGCTCCCGACCGCAAGACGAGGAGAGTCAAGGGGGGGCGGGTGGGCCGGCAACAGACCGACAGGGGAAAGCCCAGCACCCGGAGCGGCCGGGACGGACCAGGGGGGGCGGCGCGGCCGGGACGGGTAGAGGGGGCGGCACGGC
>JACXGJ010002673.1:42113-62766 GCA_016801105.1 Esox niger | reverse complement strand
TGAGACTGCCATGGACCATAACTCCTACAGACTGCTCTTACACTGCCATGGAGAACTGTGCTGTGTGTGTTCCATCCATGTGTGAGGGATCACGTGTCTATCGCTGTCTTTTCTGAGTACTGTATGTGTGTGTGTATTGATGTTATTGTTGAGTTCATCCATCCACATACTGTATGTCTGCCTGAGTGGGCATCTATCCATGCATTGTATGTGTGTGTGTGTGTGTGTGGGTGTCTGTCTGGACTCGGCCTGTCAGAGGGAGCAGGGAGCACATTCGCTTCTCCAAGGAATCATGTCAATAAGCTCAGCTGGGATCCAACAAAAGACAGAAGCCAGTACTCTCCAGAATCATGTGTGGGACCTTACATAGACAGGTTTGTGTCTTTCTATATCATGTCAAATCAGTCGAATTAGCCACAGATGGACTCCAATTAAATTCAAGAGACTTCTGAAGGATGATCAGGACTCAAGATCTAAGCTCAATGTGGAGGGTTGTGGCGAATTGTCAGAATACTTATACACACGACATATTTCCCTCAATGTTCAATAAATTGGCACATATCTTTTAAAACGTACTTTCCTTTTTTCACTATGGGGTATTTTGTGTAGAATGATGGCAAAAACAATGTGAGAATTTGTCCCTGTCAGCGTATGACCCAGTTTCCTTACCAACCTTGTTAATCCAGGTAGTGACTGCATCCTCCGTGTCGTAGGGCAGGTCTCTGATCCGGCCGTCGGGATTGGAGGATGTGTAGCGGTGAACGCAGGCCATCACCCGCTCCACACTCACCATCTCCACCGTGTACGCCATCATCAGGGTGTCCATCAGAGCCAGGTGGGAACTCTGGGGAAGACAGAGAGGATCCTCTCAGAGGTAGGGCTGGTCCATAAAACCACATCAGTAGGGACATGTTAGATTCAACAGCTATATAATCCTGAATGCTGTGTGTTATTGTGCTACTGCATTCCTGTTTTATGAGGGAATGTAATTGCAATTTCTTTGGCCATATATTCCGACCCCGTTATTTAGTATCCACAGACAACATTAGATTCCATTCCCTAATTTTTGTCACCCAAAAGCAGGTTAACCTGAGGGTCAAAGATGCCCATCTCAGGTCAAATATTGGCCAGCACCCTTGTGTCTAATATAGGTCAAGTAAAAACACAAGGGACATTTGATACAAAATTATATTTCCAAACATTCTTGGGTTCCCTTAAACTGTATATGGGGAATGGATTAAAGGTGCGTCTGAGTGTGTGTTTGTCTGATAACAACAGTACAACAGCATGTCATTCTCCGGGCCTTTCCAGTCCCATTCCCTGGTGGTCAATACAACCAGCAGCTCTCCCTCCCTTTCCTGTTCCAACCCCTCCATGTGTCTACTCCAGTCTAGTATCATCCAGTGCGTGTTTACTTTCTGCCTGTGACACGGGTCACTTCATATTTAGACCCTTCAGACAACTGCTGTGGTAGGAGTTGATCTCCAGTCAAATAAGATTTGCAATTATAATAAGTTACATTAGAAACACACCATTTACTAGTGTTATACTACTACTACTAGTGTTATAACCTAGTGGCCACCCCTGTGTTAAAACTGGCCACCCCTCAGAGTCTGGTTCCTCTCTAGGTTTGTTCCTACATTGTGACCCTACTAGGGAGTTTTTCCTAGCCACTGTGCATTCACTCCATTGTTGCTTGCTTTTTGGTGTTTTAGACTTTGTATCTGTAAAAGCTCTTTGTGACAACTGCGGATGTAAAAAGGGCTTCATATAATACATTTGATATCATTGCTATCATTGGGTAAAATGAGTCTTTGAGCTAGTGATCTACTCTAGAGTCAACCTACAGTAAAGGAAACCTAGTAGTCAGCTCTTTATCTCATAATATTGTGCATTAAATTACTGAAGCACAATCAACAGTCACAAGCAACAAAATCAAGAAATAAAAACCCAAACAGCAATGTTTTGGACAACAGCACAGACCTCTATTCATTCCCCCATGGAGACACTTATACAGTAAAATTGATTGTTTATATTCCGTGTCACCTTGTATTTTCAATAGAGAGGAGACAAACTGAGCAAGTGTTCAGTGATTTCCACCAATTCCTCTACTCCAGTGCCAGAAACAACAGTATATTTTAATAGTGTAACAACCATGGAACTACAGTGTAACTGTACAAATTTGCAATTGGTAGAGCCCTCTTTTGAGGCCATAACAGGTTTACACATGTCTTTTGGTAAGTGTGTACTAGTTTTATAGACAGTTTTGTAGTGATTAACGCAAATGTATCTTGGTGGTTCAATTTGGTTGGACGATGCATGTGGAACACAATTTTCAAACATATTTACAGTGGGAATAAGATCAGCAACTTGAGCCTCTAAATGTAGCTTAGGCTTTGTACTTGGGGCCAGTATCCTGTTGAATAGTGAATTTACCCCCTTAGTTTTTTAGGGGACTGAAGCAGGTTCTCTTGGCATATTTCCATGTATTTTAATCCATCCATTCTATCTTCAATTTTAACAGAAAACCAAGTTTCTGCTGACGGGAAGCATCCTCACAGCATGATGCTGCCACCACCAAAAGTCACTGCTGGGATTTTTCTTGTTCATAGCCTTTTCTCACATTGCAGCTGGGTCACTCTTATCCTATCAGATGGTGCTTTTCTTTCCAGCAAATATCCTACACAGGCCAGTTTAAGGCAGAGCTCATGATATCGCTGACCAGTGCATCGTATCACCTCCCAGACACGGAACGGTTAAACGGCTGAGGTGAGCTTTGGCGTGATGGGATTAGCCTGCTTGCATTAGCTATGATCCCCTCTGGAATACAAACCCTGCTGCTGTTGACAGTAAAGCATAGATTTAAAAGTCATGCCCAAACGGTCTCTTATCCCCTCATAAAGAGATGTGCCATGTGTCTTCATTCAGCCCCAATGCAACTAAACCAGTGGCTGGTGACAGCACCTTAAAAGGCTGTGGTTTTAGCAGGCTCAGATAATATGACAGGGCTCCTACTGAAAGGACAAGCTCATGGTTTACACTGATTGACCTAATTTCCCCTCTCTCTTTAGGTCACAAAGGGCTTATTTACATTATGACAGAGAGAATCAAACACTAGACAGACTTATCTTAGTGTGTAACATAATTTCTAGTGAATTTACAGCAGCACGTTCAGGTCGTACCACACAGGATGGAGCGCATTAATCAAGGGGAAATAGAGCGCACGGGACAGAAACCTGATATAGTTTAGACAGAATGAGCTTCACACTTGCAAACCTCTGGGGGCTTTATCGAAGATGTGGTGCATGCTACCTTGGAAGGTGGTGTCTCGAGTTATCCATGTCTATAAGTTTACACACAAAAATTATGTAGCGTTGAGTTATCTTCAATATTTCTTAAGTATGGCTGTCAAAATATTTTTGAGATAAAAAAAAATAAAATCTGCCTGAAATAAATCTGCCTTTATTTCCAAAACAACTAAGGCTGTGTGTCTGTGTATTCTTTAAGTGCATTAGTGAAGATCAGAAGTCTTCAGAAGTACTTGCTATTATAGAAAAATGAGAAACGTTCCAAGGGATGATCAATTATCTGTCCTTACTTCTAAGCAAGGCTGTTTTTTGTCTCATTTGGATTTAGGATTTAGTTGAGAAATATGGATATAGTTAGGAGTAGCGGTTTGATTTTGGGTTTGGAGTTAAGGTAAAACGGTTTACATTTTAGTTTAATTTCAAGGTTAGGCAAAGGTGAGTTGTGAGAGAAGGCAGGATTTTCAAAGTAAATACACTGTTATTCTCCAAAAGGTCCTCACTAGTAATGATCTAGTAAGGCTGTGTGTGATTGTGTTCGGTGTATTTTTGTGTGTGTGTTTGTGTGTGGTCGCTCTTTCAGAAACACCTAGAAGAAAGAGTACTACTGCTGAACAAACACATTAAAGGAGTGGCATCTGCACAGTGAAGATACACCCCGAGACACGATACACACACCACACACCAAACACCCAGCACAACAGAAACACAACACAGGTTGCCATTAGAAAAATACATCACTGTCTCTACACTGAGGGCTAGTTTTGCAGACACAGATTAAGCCTAGTCTAGGACAAAACAACCAGCTCAGTGGAGGTTAAACCTTCAGTAAACCCATTCCCATACTGATGTCAAAATATGAAGCCAAAATATGAAGTGCATATAAGTTTAGGATTTTTATGTTAATTTCACAAGGACAGAGTAAAAAAATCAAAGATTTTTGATTTGGTCAGATCGACGGATGATGGTCAGATAGACGGATGATGGTCAGAGAGCCGGATGCCCTTGGTGGCTTAATTATTTCACACCAATGTAATTTCTGAGAAAGCTTTTCACACACACATACTGAACACACCCCTCAGGAAACAAATCCAATTACATGTCCTCTTCTCTACACACGATACAGTCCTCCTGCACAGTCTCATAGCAGGCTTTTAGCACTTACAAAGAGGTGTTGATAGAACACAGTGTCTTTGACTGAGAGAGAGAGAGAGAGAGAGAGAGAGATGGAGGAGAGATTCATAGCTCCACCCACACTCTGGCAGATCAGTAAGGGTGGAGTGGGTGTGTGTTCATGTGGGTGTGTGTTCATGTGTGTGTGTGTGTGTGTGTGTGTGTGTGTGTGTGTGTGTGTAAAAAGGCAGCTTCATACGTGCCTAGACTTGCTCTGAGGCCCCACCCTCTATGGTACTGCGGTAAAACACCAGCACTCTTTCCCTTTTTCCTCCCTCCCTCTTTCCACTGGCATGACTTTCCCTCCCTCCCTCCCTCCCTCTATCCCTCCCACCCTTCCTCCTCTAACTGGAGCCTAGCCAAGTAGTAGCTATTACTCCCCCGTTCTCTCCACCTCTCTATTCGTCCTTACAGACCTGCACACTCCCCCTTTCCTTAAACAGTCTGAGCCTCCTTCCTCCCTGGACCCAGGCCAAGAGGCAGCCCCTCTCTGTTCTGTCCTCTGACAGCCACTTCGCGCCTCTTCCTGCTTTCCTCCTCTTTGGCTGACTGTCATCCGTCTTTCCAACCCAGGTCTGGGCCAAGCAGCGCTGCCTGAAAAACCCTGAGCTCATCATTTCTCCATTATGCGCCATAACCCCAAAACAGCAACTCTCCCCGGGATGAGGTATCTGCACAAAACTTTGCAGACTGCTGAGTCCACACACACACACACACACACACTCTGACAGAGAAACCCTGACACTCAACTCTCACAGGGATGTCAATCTACTGAACTGGCTGCGTAACAGACAAACGGGGTGAGTCCTTCATCACACATTAGCTTTATTTGTGTCCATATGGACACATTGATTAAAAAGCTTAATCAGATCACCACCAATACACACTGACACACATACAGCCCTGCTCGGCCCTTGAAGTGCTGTGTCAGGCAAAGTGTTTACAGATAGAGTTAAGGACAGAGATATAAGAGACAATGCTCAGTTCACAGCTAATTGTCCAAAGCTTTATGACAAAGCACGATAAAAACACTGGACACAGTGAAAGCCATTACTATTACATCATGGAATGTACAATATCTATGGTAATTTGCATTTGGGATAAAAACATACTTTTAGAATTGGAAATACATTGTTAATCTAGAAGACACATGGTATAGAGATGGACCCACTTGTTGTATTCTAGGTTACAAAGATCTGATAGCCCTATACACAGGAAACATATTTAGGGGTATGCAAACATGATAAATATCTAAGCTAATCCATCCTATTCAATTAATTGAAACCGGAACATTATACATCTGGTTAGTAAGAATTTATATATAAAAACTGTCTCAACAAAAACGTAACTATTTGTCCTGTGTAGTTCTAATATCACCAGGCGGAATCCCCAGACTTCTATAAAGATACCATAGTTTCTTCATTCAGGAACAAAGATGTCAATCATCTCCAGACCCACTGACATGTACTAGTCTGGTGATCCAGTTGCCAGTGATCTAGTTTCCAGTGATCTAGTTGCCAGTAATGGACCTGAACCAGATACTTTCTGCACACAAGGGGACAAACGGCTTCCAGGGAGGGGGCAGCATTTCCTCACCACAAAGGTCAAAATCATCAAAATGGATAACTTGGTCCGACAGTGTCGCACACTGGAGTCAACAGTAGCGTTTGAGGGGACCTCAACTGTAGGAACATCTGTCAAATGAATAAGCTTCACCAGTAGATTGACTTCCTTTTGCCCAGGACTTCTTAAATGTGCTGTGCTACTGAAAGCCTCCTCTAACGGCTCCAGTGCTAGAGCAGCTGCCAATCATCATTTGCAGAAGGAATGTGTTGCTTGAATCAGTATGCTTTAAATACCATGACAAGTGGGGGCCCATTACAACAATAAAATGGTATATACTATATAACTGAACTAAAAGTCTGGTTAAAGACACTTTTTTTATATTTCTGTTAGCGATCTATGAAAATATTGTGAACTAGGGTGGGCCAATAAAACAATAGAGAAAAATGATCAACTTTTTGCAAGAATTCAATAAACATAACTATTAAATGCAATAAAAGCTCATTTTGTTCTGTAAGTTCACAATAAAAACCTATTGGAGAGAGACATAACAGGCAATGTATTGAGAAATATGGAAAGCAATTTGGGTCAAGACTTGAATATAACTGCATGTCGGTCAATGATTTAATGCGTACATCCTTCTAAACCTACTGCAGTGGTTAGATCAGAACGCTGATAAACTATCCCTACTGGTTCATGTCACTGTAATTCACTGGTACTGTACCTATGCTATGATGTGGGTAAAGTTCTGCGTACCTATTGCTGTATAGAAAGGCCGACCCAGCCACCCTCCTTCAAGCTTTGGGACTTCTGGTCCAGAGAAAAAGACAACAAGCTGATGGGGATGTTCTCCCCAAAAAACAAATCTCAGTGATCCTAATGTATCAGACAGTTTTTTTTGTGGTTGAATCCGTCCATTCAAGATCAGCTACTGTACAACACTATCAGCTTTGGCTTGGTATAAAAGTTGGTATAAAAGTTGGCTAGTTGGTTTGGTTGGTCACCAATCATGATTTCCATAAACTGAAGTTTGGTTTCAATGGAACAGCACTTAAAAAAATCCTCGCTAAGAAAATCAAAAATGAATTTCTGGTCATTTTTGTCAGGCTGGTGCTATTGATGTTAGTTTACATGTGTTTCTTATATTTTCATTTGACAGGTCAAACACCCAAATCACCTTCAATAATTCAATAATTCTCCAGTGCAACAACCTTACAAAGCTTCGACCTTACAGCGCTTAATAGTGTCTATACTAATGAGGTATTGTTTTGTCTTGCAGAATACAGGCCACCTGGGAGTGTATGGTAACATAATGGGAGTGTATTATTTGTATTTATTCCAACTGCAGAGTATTCACTTTGATATTTGATTAAGTCACACCCTGGACACCTGCTTTTTGAATGCATAACTTCCATATCATCTTTTTAATAATATCGTTCACACATCCCCCATATGTCTGGCATGGATCTGAAGCTACTGCAGTTTAATGCACCACACTAGTAGAAAACTAAATGTTCTACCTGACAGAGGATGGCCAGCTCTTGTGTCACAACAGTTTCAACAATACGTCATCATTTTATTCAGAGCAGTACATGTTCTGCATAATATATAATATATTATGGCAGGACTCTAGCTCCTTTATCCACATCTCCGATTTTTCCTGGGTGTGTGTGTGTGTGTGTGTCCAGACAGCTCTGCCTCCTCACCATGTGTATGGGTGTACTGGTCAAGTCCCTCTCTGTGACCAGTCGGTCCTGGTCAGTCACGTACAGGCCCTTCTGTGCCAGGGCCTGGATAACGGCATTGTGTCCCAGCAGAGGTTTGACAGCATCACTGCGGAGGATGAGGCTTCCAGCCCGACAGTAGAGCTCTGCAGACAGGAGCAGGCAAGCCACCGGGGGCTTCAGGTGCTCCTGGTTGTACTGGTCTCTGTAGAAGGGGTCCGCCAGCTCTTCTGGGATGTCGTCTGTGGAGGTACAGAGGACGGGGTCAGTGTGAGGGCAGCCAGGCTCCGTAACTTACAGACGGTCAACAAGCTTCACTCACACCCAGACGTCAGAACCTTTCCGTCTTCAAACGCACGTTCTTATTCCTTCAAAATGTTCTCTCGATAAATATCTACCACACCTTCCAAGTAGCCATATAGTCTTGTTAAGAAATAATCTCTTAACTAGTTGTCTTTGATTTACACTTTTAGAAACATGGATATTTGAGTTAAATTCCAACCACATTCATTGATGAATGCAAACCAATTTAACAACTCACACAACAGTGTTAGTACACCCCTACCTTTACCATTACATTAAAACAATTCTACTAGAATCTGGTCAACCAAAACAGGTGCAAATGATTAGAACCTTGAGAAGATCCAGCCTTCTATAAAGATTAGAAACTCTGTCTGGTGTGGTCTAATCCATATGTGTGCGTGGTAACATCATGCCAAGATCAGAAGACCTGTCTGATGCCCTCAGAAGAAAAATTATTGATGCCCATGAGTCTGGGAGGGGTTACAAAGACATTTACAAGCTATTTGAAGTACAACTCCGTTTCCAAAAAAGTTTGGGATGCTGTGTAAAATGCAAATAAAAACAGAATGCAATAACGTGCAAGTCATGTATCCCTGTATTTAATTGAGAATAGAACAAAGACTACATATCAAATGTTGAAACTGAGAAATGCTATTGTTTTTGGAAAATGATATACAGGTTTACCACTGTGTTGCATCATCTCTTCTTTAAACTATACTCTAAATGTAATGGACCTGAGGAGACCGCTTGCTGTAGTTTTTAAAGCAGAATGATTTCCCATTCTAGCTTGATATAGGGTTGCAGCTGCTCATCATTTTGGGGTCTCTTTTGTCGTATTTTCATTTCATAATTTGCTAAATGTTTTCAATGGGTGAGGACTGCCGGCAGGCCAGTTTAGTACCTGTTCTCATTTACTACAGAGAAATGCTGTTTTAATTCATGCAAAATGGGGTTTGGTATTGTCTTGTTGAACTAAGCAAGGCCATCCCTGAAAAATACATCATCTGGATGGCAGCATGTGTTGCTCCAAAACCTGTATATATTGTTCAGCATCAATGCTGCCTTCACAGATGTGCAAGTCACCCATGCCATGTGCACTAATGCTCCCCTAAACCATCACGTTTTTTGAACTGTGCACTGATTACAGGCTGGATGGTCCCCCTCCTCTTCAGCCTGGAGGAGGCGTTATCCCCCGATTCCCATCTTAAACGAGCTCGGGTCAAGAGAAGGCGGCAGAATTTCTCGATCTTGTTTAATGTATATCTGATTTCTTCTTTTCAAGGTAGATCTTTAACTTGCATTTGTGAATGCAGCAATGTACTGTTTTCGCAGACAATGGTTTTGAGTAGTGTTCCTGAGTCCATGCCATGATGTCCACTACAGAATCGTGTCTGTTTTTAATGCAGTGACATCCAATATTGTTTTTTGGCCTTGTCTCTTACAGAGATTTCTCCAGATTTTCTGAATCTAATGATATCATGTGCAGTAGATTATGAGATCCCTAAGCTCTTTTATGGTGTGAAATGTTATTCTTAAATTGTTGCACTATTTGCCTGCGCAGTCTTTCACAGAGGGGCGAACCCCTCCCCATCTTTACATCTGAAAGACTCATCCTCTCTGGGATGCTCTTTTATGCCCAAACATGATACTGACCTGTTGCCAATTAACCTAATTTGCTGTGAGATATTTCATC
Organism: Esox niger; assembly: GCA_016801105.1. Taxonomy (NCBI): domain Eukaryota; kingdom Metazoa; phylum Chordata; class Actinopteri; order Esociformes; family Esocidae; genus Esox; species Esox niger. The sequence continues at coordinate 53,005 of JACXGJ010002673.1, read as the reverse complement.
TGGTTTCTTTTTAGTGTTACACAACATTTTTAGTCTTTTGTTGCCCTTGTCACAGCTTTTTTAAACATGTTGCTGGTATTAAATTCAAAGTGGTCATATATTTTTCAAGAAAGAATAACATTTCTCAGTTTCAACATTTGATATGTTGTCTTTGTATTGTTTTGTATTGACTACAGGGATTCAAATATTTTCACATCATTGCATAGATTTTTTTAACATTATACACAGCGTAACACAAGAAGGATGGACCCTCTGCACTCAAAAAAGAAAATCATGACCGTTCTGACGTTTGCCACAGAACATCTGGATAAAGCCAAAAACCACAGTAACAATGTGATCTGGAGAGATGACTTAAATGTTGGAGTTGTTTGACTGCAATGCCAGACATCATGTTTGGCAAAAATGAACCACTGCCGTTGAACAGAATAACCTCAAACACACCATAAGACAAGAATGAAGTGGCATTATGGTTTGGGGCTGCATTGCTGCTTCAGGGCCTGGCCAACCTGCTGTCATTGACTCAACCAAGAATTCCATATTGTACCAAAAAATTCATAAAATTCTCAGAAAGGGCTTTAGAAATAAATCTGATTGATTGATTGAGAACAATGTCAGGCCATCTGTCAAACTCTGCAACATGGATCTTACAACATAACAATTATCCCCAAAACACAAGATGAAATGGAGGGATATAGAATGGCCTGGTGAAAGCCCAGATCTCAAGCCTATCGAAATGCAGTAGGGGGATCCAGGCTGTGCTTCCAAGAAAGCAATGAAACATTACACATTTGAAGCAGTACTGTAAAGAAAAGTGGGCATAAATAACTGCTAAGTATAACCTTTTAGTGTCTTATGTTATATGAGGTTACCTGTATCTGCCAATGTTGAAGTGAAGATTACATATCCATATTTCCAAATATGGGGGGTGGGGTGTATACTTTTTCATGTGACTAGTATATACACAAATACACACACACGACCACATACGAGCAAAGAGCATCAACCACAGTCTGTGTTCCCTGGTGTGTGTCCTTATATGATGATTCAGGGGTCTCAGGGCTGTTTGAGGCAAAGAGAGGGGCGGCGGGGGTCGGAGAGACATATGGGACACAGAGTTTGTGGTGTGTGTGTGTGTGTGTGTGTGTGTGTGTTGGGGGTCATTTCCTCTCTACGGCTGTGATGAATCACAGGAGAAATGGGGGAGGATGGAAACATTAAGGTACAGCCCTGCTTACCCCTCCATGCAACAGTCCTGATGGAATGCAACGACTGGCGATACACTTTAAAACAGGTTACTGAGAAAACCCAGTGATGAGTTGTGCTGTTTCTGACGCCATTGTGTAACCATGTGACCGCATTGCTCTTGTTTTTGTGTAAATAAGTATTATTTATCGATATTTGTTATTAATCATTTTATTACTAAAATATGTTTTATTATTACCAATTATTACCAAGTGTTACCAACTGTTCTTCAAGTAAATGTGATTTAGTAAAATGTTAAGTGGAATAGGTGAGTGTTGTCAAGTAGCCCCACAGTTTACAATCCAATAGCACAGATAAGGGGGAGGAGCCTAGCTAAAGGAGAACGCCTTCTCTCCTACTTTTACTACCTATCAACAAATACACACTCTTTCAGGGAGGTCAGAACCAAGCCTAATGTCTAGTGTTTTCCCACCTAGAGAGATGAATGGGCCTATTTCAGACAGGTGTTTACCAATCCAACAATCAGTGTTCTTACACTATGACTGTTTTATTTGGATGAATCATACTGGTTGCCAGATCTGTGTAGAAGATACATTTGGTTTTTGTGACAATTATCACACATCAACATCTGCAGTAACAAAGTCTCACTCAGAATGTATGTGAGTGGAATGAGCAATGGCGTATAAAAGTCTGGTTCTGTATGTCCTTCGAGTTCCAGAAACCAAATTAGAAAAATTCATTTTGTCATTTGGAATCAATTAAAATCCTCACATTGGCACCAAAACAATTCTAAAATCAGCAGTAACAGCTGTGGTTCTACAGAGCACCACATTTTAGTTATCGGGTAAATATAATTGTAATTTTATACACCTTTCAGGACAGTGGTCCGCTGCTAGAGTGAAAACAAAATTGTATTTACATGTAATGATAATGTTACTTCCATTAAAATGTTGTTACAACAGTTGTTGTTAACTAAGCAGACTCCTTGTCACTTCAGAAGCCAGACACAACAACAACAACTGTGTCCACATTCACGTCCTCCATCTATCCTCATTTCCCATTACAGCACAAACTCATTACCCTGGAAAGGTGGACAAAAGCACCCTTGATCTCACACAGCCTCCCACAACAGCAGCAATGCCAAATGCTGTGGTGACAGTCCACTACACTTCAGTATGTACACTGCATTAGTGTTAAAGCTTCAATGTTAAAAAGTGTCTCGCACAAGCCATTAAATTGCTGTAGATCGGTTCTGTAGATAGGTTCAAAGGGTTCAAAACTTGTTGTATTAGGCCAACACGGCAGATGTCTTCTGAACAGTGTGGAGTGCAGATAACTCTTTTAAAAGTGAGAAGGCTTTATTTTTCCACAAATTCATCAAAAGCTGCAGCGTCAAGGAAAACCAATCTCCTTTGTGCTGGCCATGAAACAGGAAATAGACAGGAAGTAGCTGTCACAGGAAGTCCAAACACGGGACCTGGAATAACCACCGTGCTGACCACAGGAAGTCATCCAATAGGACCACAGCAGAGGGTACACCAAAGAATGCAGACAAGTCAGCAAGATAATTTTTCTGTTACAATGCAGATATAAAAATGTTTTGATACCTATGTATCCTATATCAGCAGTTGATAAGGTCTGTCAAAGCTCTAGACTGCTTTGATGTGATTTAACCACAGATATACATTCACCGCGGCTATCAAGTGAATATTTTTCTGGAATTTCTCACTGAAGCAGCATGGACACAAATATAGCCCAACCAAAGACTAGCAATTGTCACTGAAGCGTCACTGACTGTGGCTAATGACTGCATAAATTAGCCTTATTAGTCTTCGTATCCAGAGTCAATGTGCAAAGCTGAAACATCTTCTGTTGAACCTTGACATGGGGTCTGGTCTGCAGCTGATAGGCCCCTGTGTTGTGGCGTAACTGAGATCAGGGTTGTCACTGGGCTGGTTCTCATCTACCCACCACAGATGCAACAGAGACAGAAGACGACTGTCAATGTGTAGAACACAGTCTATAGCAGGGACTTTAAAAACACACATGCACGCAGGAGCACGCACACATATACACACACACCAAAACACATGTGCGAGACTCAACAAAACACATAAAAACATATATACACAAACTAGATCCACAAACAAAATGAGAAAACCTGAATGCCTTTGGTCCAAACAAGTCCAAAGAGAGGAAATCATTCGTGTCTGTACATGAGATCACTGCATGCTTATTGTGCTTTCCTGCTCCTAGACTTTATTACACTTACACTAGTGATGCAATTTGGATGGGACAGCTATGTTGTTCGTTTTTGCCATTAGGAGTTTCCTACCTCTCTCAGATGCATAGTAACTAGGCTAAACATGACTGCTTGTACACTCAGACTGGCTTGATGAATTAGGCCACAGTTCTCATGATGCTGGAAGGGAGCAGTATGTGTCACCAGGAGGCACAGGAAAAAACAACCCAGTCCTGGTATGCTAATAGCCCCAAGCCCTATAAGAGAGTAGTGACGCGAGGGGAGCAACTGACAGTGTGCTTCTACTAAGAGCTTTCCACCATTTTATCCACTTCAAACAAACAAACCCTCAAATGTCTTGCTGAAAACTATGGCAGACCTACTAGCATCATAGCTACATTCGTAGGCCCCAAGGCTAACTAATAGCATAACCCTTGTTTCTTGTTTCCTTTTTATATTTGTTAGAAAAGTACACAGACTGAGCGACTCATAGTGAAGAGTTTACCGTGGCCCCATTAAAAGCCTTTCGTTAGGAAGCTGCAGTCGGTCGACCTCCAAACACAGAGCCAGTGAGCCAAATGGAATGAGAAACTTTACAGAGCTGCTGCTGCCTGCTGGCCAAGGCAAAGGCTTTTTCCCCACCACACTCAGGCCTTGGTTAGGCTGCCCCGACTGCAACTACTAATATAGGCTAAGGGCTGTCTGTCATCCAGAAACAACTGGAAATGGTCCTTGGAATGTTCTGAATAGATTACATTCAGGGTTTCCCAACATAGGGGTACATACCCTAAATTTGGACATCCCAATTTAATGAGCGGGCACAAGGCGTTCTTGTTAGTCGCATACATTTGTTGTCAACAGAGATTGCCTACCCTGATTCATAACAACACGTAAATATGTGATTATTTAGGCTACAAATCAGTGGAAAGACCCTAGTGGAAGACCTGACTCATGATGCACATGGGAAGAATTTGATTTGTCTATGACATTTAAATGAGCAGCCACTATCTTAAATTGAGGGAGAAAATGTTTGACTTGAAGTAGGAAGTTATTTTATATAATCTGTTACTGTTGGTATGAAATTATTCAACCATTTACTTCCAAAAATATCAATTATAATTCAATTGAGCATTCAAGTGGTCATAACAAAACATTTTGAAATAATATTTGTCTAAGTCAACTAGCAGTAGTAGCAAACTAGCCTACCAAGAAGATGTTAACTACAATCACATGGAATGATCTAATATGGCTAAGAAAGTCCAGCAACCTGTAGGGCAATGGGCCCGTCTGTGAGTATACGTAACCAGGTATAGATGCTGATCAATTGAATCAAAGTCAGACATACCCATACCCATGCAGATGGAAGACCCACAACAACAACAACGTTCTCTGCCACGTTCTAAACAGAAAATACTGCGTTCAGAAAAATGCAATAGTTCGGACTAATGAGAAGTGCCCATCACTTCTCATTAGACACAGCACAACAATTAGAGAGCCCCCGTGTAACTAATATAACTATTCATTATCATGTTATTACTCGTATGGATCAAGGACTAGCGCAAATTATGAACGACAATGAATGCCCTCTGGGCCCTCCGGGATATTGCAGGTATATTTGTAAGTATATGAAGATGTACGCGCTGACACATTTTGTCAACATTTTGCTTGAAATGTGACATACTTTCACCCTATTATTCAAAACAGGAAACGCGCCACCAACCTGAACCGAAGGCTTTGGCCACAAGCCATGTCAAGCTACACGATATTTTGGCCCTTGTGAAATCATAATGGTCAAAAGCCTTGATTGAGGGGACGATAAATGTTCGCCTCAATGCCTTGGTGTCTGCCGCATCACCGTCCATCTTCACGATTGCCTCGCTCGGCCTCAGTTAGGGAGAGACAGATGGTCAGTTAGCTCCTGGAATTCTACTGCCGGCAGATGACATCCCGTCCTAAGGAATTCAATGCAGAATAATGTCTCTTTCCGTTCAAACTTTGACTACGTTCACGAATCGAAGAACGACCAGGCACCGTTATAAGTCCTCACACCCAAATGTGTCGCGGCTCCTGCCTTCCTGGGATAAGCGTTGATACATGTGTCGATATTTACAGTAGGATACGAGAATTCCAGGAAGGCAACTGCAGTAGTTCTTGCGATTTTCATCCATTCCCTTACATTATCTTCAGGTTGCCAAGCACAGCCCATACAGTAAGCAACTACGAAACGTTTCGCCAAATTTCACGACTTCTATTCTCACGAATAGCTAAATGAATCTAGAGACACTAGTGTTATCAAACATAGAGTGTTGTCCTTGTCCATATTTTCATGTTTTTCTTCTTTATAACAGTTCATCTATTTTGCTCTCGTCTCCTTCAACCTCAGCAGCGTCTCCCTGCGCTTTTCCTGCCGCACTGGCCTCAATGGCGAGTGCTCCAAGTGCGCCTGCGCCGTCCTCGACAGACGTTCCACAGACGTTGCTGGATACAGCGTATCAAGTATCGAATGATGAGTTCTGCCTTTTTTATGCACTTAGAAATCCTAGCAAACACTCCTATAAATACTCCCATATACATATTCCAAAATTCAAGAATTTACCACCAATTTTTAATGCAGTTGTGCTAACTCGAATGGATCTCATGCCCGGCGCCACCGCAAATGGTATGAGTTTGATATGTCTTCTCATAAAAACAATTCCTGGGCCTGGTTAAACCCCTTTGCCACCATGGCTATTTTGGGAAATAAATGTTTAGATAATATACAATATATTTGTAGCCTCAATTAAAAACTTATTTTTAAATTATGGAATCTGATCAGAACCTTGATCAAACGACTTTATATAGACATTTAAGGACTCATACCCAACAGAAGGCGGGCGATAATGTGTTGAACTGGAGAAGCCTATTTAAAGAGGACACTTAAAGTTTTGACATAACTCTTTTTCACAACTAAACTGCAGCTTTTCTCTAAATAAATTAAATAAACTGTCCAGGCTGCAGAAAAGGTTTAACTTTGGTTGTTTCTCCTGATAAAGAGCACAACGTAGTCAGACTAGATATAAAGGAGAAATGCAGGTGGTGCTATAAGTAGATCCTTCATTTGTCACTTTCACATCTGACTGAGGAATCAGTGGCGTTCTCCCCCGATCTGAGGCCAATGACAATCACATATAGGAGCTATTCTGACTCTAAGTCAATAGTTTGGGTTTAGGACAGAGAGGCGTGTCAGACAGTGTGGGGCGGGCCTGATGTCCATGTCCTCCCATACTATGGTGGATCTACTCCGGTGGCTCCCGTCCTGGGTAACAAATTCACAGCCCTATGCTTTTTATTGACCCTCACCCCATTGCCGTTTATCAAGAGATGACTTACACGTGTCTTTTTCTCTCTCTTTGTCGTTCTCTTTCTCTCTATCTGCCTCTCTCTGTCTTTCTCTTTTTATTTCCCGTCTCCTGCACTCCTCTTTAAATTGCACCCCAATTGCAAGTAATTTAAAGTCCTTTCCATTGCTTTCTCAATAAGGCTGTTTTACACACAAACATATGCACATACACACACCTACCCAGATGAACACACTCGCAGAAATACACACAGTGACCAATCAGAATATCTTGGTTTTATTATGTGTAGAAGCTCTGTAATACAGTGACAGATTTAAATAATTCAAACCTCTGGGCCTAGTCATAGACCCAAGCCATAGACTTTACACTCAAGACATCCCAAGTTCACAATTACACACACACACCCACACACACGCGCACGCGCCCGGGCACGCACACACACACACACACACACACACACACACACACACACACACACACACACACACACACACATCACATATGCATGCGGCAACTATTGATACTTATGTGTAGCTCTACGTGACCCAAACAGACCGTACCCTTTTACAACGACCTACACGTCCATCATTACTGATACTGAATACCTTTCTACATTTTCTTCATTTCCTATTTATTTCATTCTGTTTGCTTAAATTGTATTTTTTGCGGGGGGACATCCCTGTAAGTGAAAATTTCACAGTTAGCCGACAAGTGTTATGTCATTACATAAGCTTTATACAAGTCAAATCTGTTTTGATTCAACGTATTCCAGAAGATAGGGCGGTTACCAGGATGATGGTGCAGTTTCCGCAATACTCCCATCGACATGTTACACAGTCGCCTCTCAGTGGCCAATGTTGGTACATACAGTACCGTCCCTTTGACAGGACTGTACGGTACCACACCCAGTAGGTGGCAGTCCTTTTTTACTTATCAAACCTGTGACCCAAACCCAGTTTTCACATCTATTCCAGAATACCTAACGTTGATCGAATGGCTTATAAAGGAGAATGACAGATTCTGTCGAACATGGAGTATTATTTTGTGGAGCATTTTGAGAGGGAGATTTGCATAGCCATTTTAACGTGAATACAGATTGATTGAAAAATATAGAACTGACTTTCTATGGAGCCAGATGAAGAGAACTGCCAACCAGAACAAAATGAGAGAGATTATAGGGGAATACAACCTCACAGTAGCCATAATAACCCATCGTAGAAGAACCCAGCGCCGGGTATTTTTATACATTGAGAGAACCTCCAAGCCTGTATTTACCAGGGGTGGGTCTACTGGGTCACATAGGACAGAGGACAGAGCTACCAACAGCTCTCTGGCAGACATGTTGAACCACGCACTGACCACTTCAATGGAGAGTTGATTCTCTTGGCACATGTGGTTAGCACCTGCTCCAGTTTGTGTTCCTCTATGGCCTTTGTACTTTTTAACTGTATGCTACTTTAACCCAAAGATAAATCATAGACCTGTTTACATTATGGAGTACATGCACACAGACACACAGACTTCAGACACACACACACAAACACACACACACACACACACACACACATACACAAACACACTCACAAACACACAAAGCCACACAGAGTCTGAATACAGAACCAGGATCCTCTGGACGGTTTTGAAATCTTATATAAGTTGTCAACTCGTCATTTCTTATTGGGGTCAGTCCTTAACAAAGTGACAGTTATTCCTAACATATGTATTACTCAGCCATGCAGTCAGATGGCCTTTTCCTGAGGCTGAACTCGGTGGATCTACTGCATAAACATGCAAAGAATGCCTCTTTACCAGGTTCATTGTGTTTCCTACAACCATTTCAACATTGTATTAATATGCACCTATACCAGATTATCATAATTTAGGGCTTCACCAGGCTATCAGAATTTAGGACAACACAAAGTAATCTTTGCTTAGGCCTATCCCAGTTATCATAGCATAGGCCTATACCCGGTTATCATAGCTTAGGCCTATACCTGGTTATCATAGTTTAGGCCTATACCCGGTTATCATAGATTAGGTCTATATCCGGTCATCATAGATTAGGTTTATACCCGGTCATCATAGCATAGGCCTATACTCGGTTATCATAGTGTAGGCCTATACCCGGTCATCATATCTTAGGCCTATGCCCAGTTATCATAGCATAGAGCATCATGTCTTAGGGCTATGCCAGGTCGTCACAGCATAGGACTTCATGCCTTAGGGTTATAACAGGTTATGTGTTATATGCAATAACCACGTAATTACATTAACTAGCAGTCCACAAACACACATGCAAACAAACACGCAGACATACAGACTCACACAAATAATATACAATGCGCCCACTTCATAGAAAATAATGTAAAATCCGTAAATAATCAATAACCACTTAGTTAAACCTGTTCTTGATTCCCACTGTCATGCATTATATAATAACAGGTTACATGTTTGTCTTGATTATCTTCATAAAATTCTTAAAGCCTTAACGGTCTTAGAGTGTCGATTATGGTAATGTGGTATGTTCTGTGCGTGGGAGAGACAAGGGGGGGGTCATATATAAGAGGCTTTGGGGGAGACGTGTGAAAAGGGGGCCCTTCTCTTGAAAAGACACTATGGAATAGGATGAAAGAGGTATGAGTGGGGAATGCTTTCTCCATCTCTCCCGGAGTCTGGGCATCATCCCCCTTCAAAACAAAATAGAGAAAGATATAAAGACAGACAGACAAACAGAGAGAGAGAGAGAGAGAGAGAGAGAGAGAGAAGTAGCAAGAATGATAGAAAGGGTTATCTAGACAAAAAAATGGAGAGTGAGAAACATAGATCGGAAAAGAATGAGAAAGAGAAGGCAATGTTGAGACCTTCGATCGATATTTAGCCTTTTTAAAATGCAGAGAGAGAGAGAGAGAGAGAGAGAGAGAGAGAGAGAAAGAGGGGGCACAGGGGAGCCAGCTCTTTCCCAGCTCCTCAATTCGTCACACATGCTAAGAGAATTTAACACACTCACTCCTGACAGGTCAACACACAATACATACATACATACTCACACAAGCATGCGCACACACCCAGACATACATGACATTCATGCACATATATACAGAGAGACAAGGCAACAAAACACAAACCAAAACATTACATTCATGGCCAGTGCCAAAGATAAATCACTTAACAAAGAGAAAGATGATAATGGTATGCCAGCCATTACATTACTGCAATTCTTTCAATACAAAACATATGATAATGTTTCCTAGATTTCTGTTCTGGTACCCAGCTTATAACCGTGCAATTAGGGCTCTTATGCCTACATATGCCTCAGGTCTGCTTGTGACTTTATTGTCAGCATTTTAAGGTAAGAGAGTGAAAATCTGCAGCAGTTGGTAGGTTGGAAAGGCTGTATGTTTGGGCTACGTTTTGTCTTTGTGGAAAACACCTGCATCAGTTTCCAACTGTAGGCAGGAGACCGTAGGCTCCAGGTTATCTTTAAAGACGCATGTATACTAGATACTAATCCTCTTGAAGTAATACAATAATAGTACACAATAAATAAAAGAATAACTAATACATTAATAACAAGTACACATGTACAACCATAAATTATGTAACACCATTTTAGAAAATCTGGAAATAAACTGTTATCCTAGCTACATTTGTAACGACAAGAATGTGTGTGGGACTGTTGTGTCTGTGTTTACTGCAAGCAGCAAGCAGCAGTCAGTTATCTGGGATTACATTTTTCCATCATAAGTCTGGTAAATAATGTGCAAAAATATAATTAATACCATTTGTTTCTATATTTATAGGTGAACTAGAAATAATTCTATGAAACGCTAAAGCTTGTGTAGACAAGAAGGTCTACAGATGATGAATCAACGTGACAGCAAACTAACATTAAATCATCAGCAAACGCAACGGCTGCAGGCCTGGGGCTGTGACTTCAGAGAGACGGGACGGGAAGACGTGCGTTCTGTATCCCACTACGTCATGCTTGGATGAGCATGTAGGCCATGCCAACAACAATGCATAACACCCCCTCGGGTGATAGGGCATGGACACACGCACGCACGCACACACACGCACGCACACACACACACACACACACACACACACAC
>JACXGJ010002673.1:0-42013 GCA_016801105.1 Esox niger | reverse complement strand
CTGCATTCTTAACAGTCGTTGTTTATTTCCGGTTTTGGTAAGTTGGTCTGTATTTGAAGAAGAGACAGTATGACAATTATTCTCATTAGTCTTCACTTGGTGTAGACGCTATTCATTGTGGATGTCTATTTAGAATGGCCTGGAAATCAGAAGCCATTCTGCACAAAACCTGAGATTGAGGTTCCACGCATAATCTTCTCTCTTGATCCCCAAAGCTTTGAATTACCAAAGTAAATTCAAATGGTACTCCTCCATCTGAAACCAATCCATTTTTATGGAGTACAATTATTCAGTAATTAACTAATGATCGTCAATTTACCCCACAGCCCTTTGAATCATGCGGGTCGGTGCTGGGTTGAACAAAAGCCTGCACTTTACCACTCTCCAGGACCGGAGTTAAGCACTGCCATTCCAACACCCATTTAGGAGCTTTCTCCCATTCCCATCCATCCCTCTTGTCTCTGTACGCCTGCTGGATGTGGTTGAACCACAGATGCACACAACCCAAGGATGTTAAGATTGAAAAGCGAGAGGAAAGTCATTACATATTCCTATTTCCTACCCCCCTCAGTTCAACATAATAACCACAATTAGAAGACATCTGCAGTGAATCCACATCTCACATCGGTGTGTGTCTGTGTGTGTGTGTGTGTGTGTGTGTGTGTGTGTGAATGTGTGTGTGCATTAATGTGTGTGAATTTGTCTGTGTGTGTGTGTGAATGTGTGTGTGCATTAATGTGTGTGAATTTGTCTGTGTGTGTGTGTGTGTGTGTTGAAGGCAATCAGGCAGTATTACCAGCAGTGCAACCCAGGTCCCCCCTCCCCCCCCTTGGCCCGGCGTGGGGCTTCCTCCTGAAGGAAGGCATTCCATTACGATCTCAGTGGTTAATTGAAGTTTTGCTTGTTGCATTACAATAGAATGAAACAGGAAGCGATCATCTTGTAGGGAACAGGGGTATTCTGCCATCTCAGTACCTCTTACAGGGACGGTGGGGAGAAATGTGATGACACAATGAATGTGCCTTTCTGCACAGTGACCCATCTTCAGCATTTACCAACGTATTCTATCCCTTCAGATACAAGATCCAATGTCTTCAGACCCATCTTAGAATTTAACCATGGAAACATTTGTGGACTGATGGTTACCAGTAGAGCTACATTCTAGTAAAGTATTAAATTGAACATGCATATTCCTTAGAAGGTTCTCATTTTCTGCCAGCTCAGTCCATCATACTTAGTTGGCGTTCTCATTATTGTCATCATCTTTGTTGTCATCATCATCATCATTTTCAAGTTTTTTACTGAAAATGACAACTGCCAAGCAGTTTTTACCCTAACAGTTCAAGCTGAGTGGAGCCTTCATCAAGTTGGTTTACTTCTGATGAGGACATGAAGGGCATTTCATCATCAAAGCAGCAGGAGACATCGCTCTCACTTTGTGCTAGTATGGCATCAATATGGTCAAATCCATGAGGCTTAATGCATTGGTATGGAAATGTTTGTCAGCACATCGGGCCGACATACAGCGCACACCCTGGTGTGTACAACAGAGTCACAAAGCATTATGGGAGAAACTGTTAACAAATACAGTACGTTTCTTCATGAAAGTACAGGTGCATCAGTCTTTCCTGTACTGTCAGTACTACACACACCCCCACCCCCCACACACAGGCACACACATGATTTCTATGTGAAAAAATAATAAAGTTATGAAAGTGAAATGAAAGAAAGATTAGAGGCTTAGAGAAAAGATAACTATACTTAACCTTGATCTAAAATTAGACAGTAAAAATCAAGGTTTTACCTCAGAGAGCATCATACTTCCCATTATTAATGAAGAATGTTTCTCTCCAAAAACTCCAACAGAGAGGCAGGATGGCAGGGGAGAGATGTTCTCTATGGTTTATGCCTTCCTCAGATAACTATTTTACCTTGCATGGTGTTTCATCAGTTCACTGTGGAATACTTTAATCGTATTGCATTGAATGTAATTTCCAAGCATATACAGAGTTAATCATCAGCTAACAGTGAAAATCAGATGTTATGGTGTCAATCAAGTGCAAATCAACCCCTTAGTATAAAGTGAATGGGACCCACTATAGGTCTGCTGGAACACAGACCGACTGCCATTAGAGAGAATGGTTACATGTACTGGATCACCATGGCTACCAATATTAGGAATATCCCTCTGTCTGTTAAAAATGTCTCCTTTCCCAGAATTCACTAGTAGGCTACGTGTATGTGCGTGAATGCATGTGCGTGCGTGCATGTATATGTATATATGTATGTATGTATGTATGTATGTATGTATGTATGTATGTATGTATGTATGTATGAGAGAGTACATTTTGAAAGGTACCTTTGCAGTAATTGAACTAGTTTTGCCTCTACTCTCACCTCAGAACGGCGTGTGGCGTTCACTCACAGCTCCTTCACCCTTGACCCTGACAATGTGACGCATCATAACAGTGCCGAGGGGTAACATGAGAAAGCTTTGAGGAGTATTGATTGGGCAGAGCACTAAGAGTCCTGGATGATTTGAAGTTGGATTTTCCCGTGCACCATTTGCTCCACTCCCGCCACACACGTTATCTTTGCACTCTCACACACTCAACAACTGACACGGTCATTCTGTCCTTCCCTGGACTGCACATGGATTTACTGGTGCAATACCCTGAAGTACTCCATCAACTGTTAAAATATTTTTGAAAATACTCTTTCTTCTTCATTATTTCTCTTTGCAATTATATTTTTCTGGAGAGCTCCTGGAGGCCTACTTAAAAATATTTTTAATATTATATTGCTTTGTTTAAGCAGTTCAGAATTAAGGTAAGGACTAAGATACATTCACATCATCTTACTTTCATCACTTATTTATGTCCAACGAGTAGGCCAACCAACGGACTTTTGAATGTGCTGATATGAATTGAGTAATTATATTCAGCAGGAAATATAAAAAGGGGACATAGCAGAGTATCGCAGGTCATACCTACATTCATATATTGTTCTTTGTAGGTTCTCTCAACATATCCCCATCACCCCACCCGATTTCTCTCCACGAATTCTTTACGCACGAAATGCACCTCGCCCTCCCTCTACTCGTCCAATGGGAAAAATATATTTTATCAAACTATAGTGCCTCATCCAATAGTTACATCACTGGTTAGCCATGTGACCTGAATGCCCTCCCTCTTGTCTCAACACAGACGATTGTACTTCGATTTAGACGTGGGAAGCGCAGAAGAGATACGGCTCGATGGGATTCGGAGTGAGTGCCACTGTGGCAGACTTCAAGGAATTCATGCAGTTGATCATTTATGCTCATTATCGAACATGTATATAGAATTTTTCGAGGGAGCTTTCATCCGGCTCCTTTGCAGCATGGAATCGATTCGTAAGTATAGCAAGAATGTATTTGCTTCTCCTACTATTCTGTTTTTCGTATATTTTCAAATAAATGAATGTGCGTTTTTTGAATGAACAGAAGTAAAAACATATTCCAAATGCATTAAGATATATCAGACATTTTCTCATCAGAAAAATAATATAGGCTATTGATTTTTTTCCTGAAAGCAGAATAGTTAGCTTACGGTTTGCGTGCGTTTTAAGACCATACTCGCTTTATTTGAGAGAGAATTATTGGGCCCCATCAATAAAATAAAATGATCAATTAACCAATATCTACAGTAGACCTGTTGGTTTAACCCGAAACTCTGACTTTGGGTAGTGCTTATCCGTCCGCTGGTCTGGGATACGTACGTTTGAGCTCCAGTTATTTGCGGCTGTAAAGAACCGGGACAACTCGTGATCACGTCTTGAAATTACATCAGTGCACGTGAATCCGTTCAACCCGCCTAAAGAAAACCTGTTTTTCGAAGAATATTACGAATATGCTGCTTAGTCAGTGTCAGAATAATTGCTCACTATATTTTAGTCTATATACTAACACATCGGCGCGCATCGACTAACGCAACTTTTTATGAAAGTTCTGGAATTGCCCATATGCCTTCAAGACTTGGCAATCTTGGTTTTGTGTTTATTCTGATTCAAGAAATCAATAGAATTGATGTACTTCGGCATTTTTTGAATACGTTGTATTGGCCTTTATTTTCTCGTTCCAAAGTGAGGTTTGCAAACGAGTCGAGGAAGGGCAAGCGCAGCATTTTAATCAGGGTGTGATCTCTGAAAGCATTGGACAGAATACAGATGTGCAGAGGTGCAATAGGCTACCTACATTTTAAACCCGTCCGTAACAATGGGCATTGTATTCAAATGAGCTATAACATCTATAACAAGAGTTTATCAGGGCTATAATAAAGGTGAACCTTTAGAGCCTCATGGTGTGGACTGTGGACAATAGGGTTGACACACCATCTTCAGTGTATGTACACTGTTTCATATAGGCTACTTTAAACGACCAGCTGCAGCCCAGCCAAGCAGATGAAAGAGACACCTGAAGCCCAGACTAATTACCTCCAGAACATCTCCCTCTGTTTGTCTGGAGACTCTAGGCAGTTTCGTTTGACCCCCCCCCCCCCCATACCGCACAGTCACAGGTCCGCACGCGATGATCTCTTATTGTCGCGACGCGTGATCGGTGGAAGAGGGCGCGGAGCCGTCGCGCGGGCGTGCACATACGTATACCAAGTAATGACTTCGTCAAATGATTTAAGAGTTGGATACCATTAACGAGTACCATTGCTTAGGGTATGATACTGCCAATTGCGCACACATAAGGAGTTGAGCTTCTTGCGCTCCACGCGGCTCCCGACGTTATTGAGAACGGAAGCGAGATAGAGTGGTATTTTATGGTTCATTATGTATTCATTTCGGGAATAATGTATTCATTTCGGGATCTTAACTAAAATACCACGAGTTATTAGGCTACACGTTTTGTTCTATTGCCTACTCATTTCGAAACGCAGAAAAAGTACGGGTTTCTTGGCAACACATTTTCTTGGCAACACATTTAAGTCTGACATGTGAATAGCTAGTAGCCTAGTCTATTGGCTGAAATGGGTTAGATGCATTTTGCTAGCAGCAAACCCTGTCGCTCTATCCCATACTGCCTGCAAAGCTTGAGATGCGTCTTGAAACTCGCATAGAAACTTTGCCTGCATGCAGTGCCAAGCACTGAAGTGCCTTAAGGTTAATGAAGCGATTTGCATACATTCTTCTGCCATCTGGTTAGATCCTTCTTGGCAGGCAGTCGATGTGAGGCGTCCCTATAATGCACAGAATTCAATGGACAATTGTATGCCACTATAACTAGTATTTTTAATATATTGTTTTGCTACACCTAATATAAACCAAGCTGTATTTTGTGTTGTATATATTCCTATACATGGATTCTCTTATGTGTAATGGTCAGGGAATGTTGTGGCCACTTGAACCTGGGCAGAGCAGACCTCAGTTAGAGAAGGATATTGGTTGGTGGTGTGATGATGGTCTAAGATGTCCTTAATTCCTTTCTCCTCTCTGGGCTGTTGCACATCATTCAGTTTAGCCTGCCTGGTTATCTGGCCAGTAATGACGGAGCAGGACATTCTCCTCCTTCAAGATGTAGAGGAGCAGTGAGTGTGCGCGTGTGTGTGCACGTGTGTGTGCGCGATCCTGCATCTGCATGGGCCGGCGTGTAGAGAATTACATGTTACTTTTTACCTTTTCAACCGGAAATATAAAAGGTTAGATGTTATATTTGTTTGAAATGACATCATCCTATGTTCCTGTTGGACAGGATAAAGGAGGAGTAGAAGTAGAAGAGGGGTCGGAGGGGAGGGACAGGTGAAAGGGGGTGTGCGTTTTGTCTAAGCTCCTTTTCACTTTTGGCAAAGGATGGCTCCAAATCCTTCTCTCTGGGCATATACATATATGTATACTGTATACGGGCCGAATATGCCTGACAAGATTCAATGGGAATTCTCTAATCATAAAAAGAGGGACTATAATAAGGAACTGCTGTGGACAGTCCAAGTGTCACCGGATATTCAGAATATATATGAACGCTTTTATTGTAGGAAAGTCGTTTCCTCATTTGGATCACGGACGCGTTTTTAGAATCACCATGATTTACCTTTTTATCACAGTGTGTGTTTTAGGGCAGTTTGTTTGACATGTGATAGGGTTGGACATGAATTGCTCAACTGTCACATGAATGAAGACAATCCCACCGGTATCCCACGTGCTCCTGTGTGTGTGTGTGTGTGTGTGTGTGTGTCTTCAGTTTATAGGAAGAGGAAGGATATCAAATTCACACTTCCTTGTTGGGGTTTCCACCCCATACAAAATAATTCAAAGATATGAAGATATTTTTCATGCGCCATCACCTAGTCATCGTAAAGACAGAAAAACAACAGGAAGCTCCTTGGAGAACACTATCGAGTCTCCAGGACTGAAACGGTCAGAGACAATGAGCTGATTTATTTATATATACTTCCTTCGCGTGTTCACACTATCTCTGCAAAAGGTAAACCGGACTTTACATTATATTCAAAGCAAAAATAAGATTCCTGAAGACAGACCTGTACCTGACATATCTGTACCTATTGCATATGGATAAGTCAGGGAAGTGTGATTTATCCAATTTAACTTTCTGTCTAAACATGAACCTCTCTCTCTGATGCATGACATGGCTAATAGTAGCTGGAATGTTTAGAGGGGGGTTAAGGGTTAAATTAATGGCTTGAGGTCATGGATAGACCCTTCGCTGTGCCTGAGGGCTTTAGCCTTCTCATGAGTACAGATGTCGGTGTCCCCTCTGACCTCTTGTCTAGCCAGTGGGGCTGAGGTCACTCTCAGGTTTACCCCTACAGCCGGCCAGGTGTCCTTCTGGTGTCATCACTCTGGTTCCCAGATGCTGATTGGACAGATCAGTGGCATTTAACCGTTGACCTTTACTCACTTTGACTCTTCTTTGTTAAGCTGTCAGGTTCAGTATGTAAATATATGTGAGACAATCTCGGATAACTGCCGAATTAAGTCAACCCTTTTAAATGCCTTGTGTGTTTGAGGGTGAGAGAATAAGAGAGAAAGAAAGAGAGCACCCATTTTTCATGTAATAAATGATCCAATAACAACAGGTGAGACATGGCTGTTACTCACGGCCCAGAGACCCACGATCAGGGAGTTAGATCATGGGTCCCTGGGCCCAATCCAATTACCCCCTCACCCCGCCAACCCCAAACTCACTGACCCCTCTCCCCTCTCACCTGGAGAAACCTGAGCTGCTAAGTCATGTCTGAAAACATCTGCTCTCTGAAGCCAACTCAGGCAATCTGGAGCCACTATTGTTACTGAAGGTACATAGATCAGTTAGGTCAGGGACATTCAAGGCAAGTCTCCGCCTTTTTTATTAACTTCCTCACGATCTGTGCTGTAAGTCTTGACCATTTAATAGTACTTTAATTTTAAAAACAAATGTCATTAAAAAAAAAATTTAGTCTTATTCTTTCTTCAAGCATCTTAGAGCAAATGTCTAGATTCAAACAGGATCAGTAGGTATTCACTATCCCAATGTGTGATGATGAAATCAAAGCCTGTACAATACTGTCAATATTGCAGAAAACTCCCTTTGGAATTGTGGCAATCTCTCCCATTGTTCTAAAAAAACATATGGAAGCAGGAATGCCAGGAAATGACAGGCATTCTTTGTAGACGTTTCTAAAATAAACTTGGGTCCTTGCTTCCTGCTGGAGTGCAGGGGAGACAGGAGCCGTTCATTCTCTGCTAGGAGTTGAACTCAAAAACACTTCCAGTCATGTTGGAGTCCCTTATTTCAATAATTCTATGGTGACTTTTTACCTGTGCTCTTTTACCAAGTGTGATCATGCGCATTCTGAATTTGTGCATCTTTCATTCCAGTTGAAGAACTGTCTAATGTCCATTTCTCCTTGTTTGCATCCCGTCATTGTCTTTGACTTACTGAGTCTGCCTGGTACTTTATGACATGTTACTGTGCAGCATGTTACTAAGACAGCTCACACACTGTGAAGCTTTACATTCAGTCAGCCATTTAGTTAATGGTTGAGGGAGGAGTTTCAACCCTACTAGTTTCACAAACCCCTTCGGTACTGCTGAGCTGGCAGAGAAGGGCAGAAACGAAAGCAGAAAAAAGGTCCCTCAATGTAACACTCATAAGTAGAGAGAGCAGACTTGTGTGGGTGTGGCTGAGAGAGACATAAAACGAGTGTGGGTGTGGCTAAGAGAGACATAAAACGAGTGTGGGTGTGGCTGAGAAAGAAAACGGTTGTTGGTGTGGCTGAGAGATAGAAAAAACTAGTGTGGGTTTGGCTGAAAGAGACAGAAAATGTGTGGGTGTGG
This sequence comes from Esox niger, assembly GCA_016801105.1. Classification (NCBI taxonomy): domain Eukaryota; kingdom Metazoa; phylum Chordata; class Actinopteri; order Esociformes; family Esocidae; genus Esox; species Esox niger. Next base: position 33,694 of record JACXGJ010002673.1, on the reverse strand, counting down.
CTGAGAGAGACAGAAAACAAGTGTTGGTGTGGCTGAGAGAGACAGAAAACGAGTGTGGGTGTGGCTGAGAGAGACAGAAAACGAGTGTGGGTGTGGCTGAGAGAGACAGAAAACTAGTGTGGGTGTGGCTGAGAGAGACAATCTCTGTGCATCAAGAAAGAAATACATTACTTGGTCATTCATCATGATATGATGCGTTACATTTGGCAATTCATAAATTACCAAAAATATATATCTTTACAGAAGAAGTTCAGGCCTTTAAAATACCCCAGGCCATAGGGCTAAATAGGAAACTCTTCCATTCATTGTCTTGTCCCACTATAGTGTTACTCTCAGCCACCCTTCCTCTACCTCTTCCTCCTTCCATTTCTCCTCCTCTTCCTTTTACCGTATCTTCTCCTCTTCATCCTACCATTTCTCTTGATTTAACGAAAGCTTTTATATCACATGCTCTTTCCTCTTTCAGCGATTCCTGAACACATACGCCTTTGTTCCTCTCCTCCTGGCTTTCTGGTTCCTCTGTGCCGGCAGTTGTTGTAGTTCCCGGGTCTTTGACCAGCGTAGCACGGCAGCCCACCGTAGCTTCCATCCTCCTCCAGACAAAGGGAGCGCCATGAGGAGAGGGATGAAAGGAAGCAGGGACCGTGCAGCCACTCCTCTTTACAATGGGAAACCTCCTAACAGAGCTTGTAGAACAAATAGCCCCCTTTCTTTCTTCCTCTTTTAACAAGCCCCGTGACTGTGTGTCTATGTGTGTGTTTTTTGTGTCACCGGTTGGAAGAGACAGTGAGCGTGTGCATGCGTGTCTGTGTGTGTGTGTGTGTGTGTGTGTGTGTGTGTTTGTGAGAAAAGAGCATGTGGCGTTTAGCCTTTGCTGTGTTTATGGAGTTTGGTGGTTTGGTATGAAACAGGTTTTGTCAATAGATAGGAGATTTAGCTTTCACCTATTCTGGTTTTTGCAGATGTTTCTGTCCTCAAAGGCCTAGTGGTTTTTGTGGTTGCAACTGTAAGAGGGGGGTTCAAAATGAGGAGGGCTAAAGCACATGTTTGCTTGGGTGGGAAAATGACAATGTGTGGGCTACACAACAAAGGCATTAGGCTGTGTAACATTGTGTTTAGCATATTTGCATCCCGAATTTCACGAAGGACCTCTGAAGCAGATCATCACGTAGGCCTGTACAGGTCTGTTTATATGTAACAAATACACGTGTTCAGCAAGAAAAGCGTCTTATAGTCACAGTCTGAGCAGCCAGACACACAGACGACTTCACCACTGTTGCTGGAGGCCAACAGGCGCTGCAGTCAGTGCAGAGGCAGTTACAGTAGCCTGGGGGAGGTGAAACCACAGGAGTCTTTTATGGTCACAGACAACCTGCAGTCCTGAGACAACCTGTTCCTGGAGACCTCTCCTCTGGCATTCTTTATGACATCATAAACTCCTCTATTTCCTCTGGCCAGCCCTAGGTGGATATAAACATCATACCTGCACAGTAATTGTCTGTCTGGGTCTCTTCTCAGACTTCACCACCACTGGATTGTTTGCCCCCCTCTGGAGCCAGACACTACAGATGTCTGAAGATGGTAATTTAGAGATCTTTCAGATCTGGGTTTTACAGTGCTACATTGATGCAAAACCTCGTCCCTATGTAGTGCATTTTATGTAACCCGAGACTGATACCCACATTTGTGGCTTGCCTTTAATATAACAATAAACCCCTTCTTCCCAGGATCCCACATTTCCGCAAGAAATGTTTAGCAGCAGCTTACCGCCTACGACGGAATGGGCCGTTTTATGGGAGTCGTTGATATCGTTGGGTAACGAAGAGTCGTTGATCGCTATGGATAATTAAGAGGATTTAGGTAGAGGAGCCTCAGGAAAGAGGAGGTTTACATTCAGCTGGTGCCCCCTTCTCGGGCGGAAAGCAGGACACCAGCACGACGCCACATTCCACCGGGTCAATAGAGATCGGGGTTACAAGGCCCGTCCCACCAAGCCGCGAGCCTCTGTCTCCATTCAAATGGCCGATTATAGACCTTTTTGACAGATAACAGACAGATAAAATAGACTGATAAGATAGACTGTCGACGTGTGACAGGCTGAGACTGTTAGAACACTCCGACTAACCTAGCAGACAGATGGACAGGCGGACAGACGTTCACTTTGTTCTTGTGAGTTTCATAGATGGCTAGTTGGAAGACTTGACGCTTGGTCGGTTGCTAGAACAACCAGACCTCTTTCTGTCTGACACTGCCTACTATCCTGCTGTTCACTGATATTACTGAGACACACATGGACTTGTTTCCTCTTTCTGTTCCCTCTGATATCTGCCAACCATTGAGCCTCAGGCTTTGATCGTTTCATTTTACCGCTTGCTTAAAGCGACTTAGCAAATCTGCCTCTCGCCGCTTTGATTTGACGAACGGAGCCTAAAATAACTTTCTCAAGTCACGGGCGATGTCGAGAGGTGATTGCATGTGAAAACGGGAGAGAATACATCTACCTTCGTGTGGTCTAATGTTGATGGACTCGGGGAGAGAGAGGAGGGAGAGAGAGCGAGAGACAGTGAGAGAGGATGAGAGAGGATGAGAGCAAAAGCAGTGTCAGTACCGAGAAGCAACGCGATGACCTGCGAAATCACTGTTTGTGCTTCAGTCAGATGTTGGTAGTAGCTACTTGGAAGCAGGAGTTATAGGACCCACTTGTTCTTCCTCTGCCAAGAGAAACACCCAGCTTTCATTATGATGGTTTGGGGCGATCAGGACCAAGACCATGACAGCTACTTCCTCCGTGATGTGGTTCTCACCAGTGTTCTGGATGGCAGCCAAACACAGTACCTTGCCATTGGCAATAACAACAGCTGCACAGTAAGAGTATCTTGAGCCTCCAGAGATACATGTTTACTGTTCAATTCCAAATGTTTCCTGGGTTGACTTTGTGTTCATGTTGTGTTTGCAAGTCATCTGTTTCAGGCAGCACATATTCGCTAAGGGCATCTCTGTATCGGGCGATTCTAGTGATCTGATGATGAAAATGCCCTACCCTTGCTGATCTAAAAAAAGGCTGTGGTCTTACATGTATATGTCTGTGTGTTTGTGTGTGTGTGTGTGTTGTATGCCATAGGCAAAAATTTTACCACATTTTGCATAGGCCGAACCATGTTCAGGTCATCAACAATCAAACGTGTACCCTTGTCGAAAAGTGCCCCTCTCCTGTGATGATTGCAGTAATCACTGCAGCTATGCAAGCTTCTGTTCAGTGTCTAGTGTTCAATGTTAGTGGATGCTGCTATAGGGTAATCTTGAACTTACCGGGACTTTCTAGCTCTTATCAGGGTACAAAATGGTTAGCCACTGTGTTTTGAAGGACATATTAAGTTTGGGAAAATAGGACATATTTCAGGGACCATTTCTGTGGGGGTCCTAAAGACCACATTCAAAAGGCAGTATATGCTTGTTTTTGTTGACTGAGTTATTGGCTTTCAACAAAAGTATTTTCTGTGTCAGGCCCTTCCAGGAAAATAGTTGGTCAATCAGTCTGTAAGTCATTATGGATGGATCTGTACTGTGTATCAGTTACAGTATACTGTAGCTAGCTACATTAAAGCTTCGCCCACGGCCGACCGCCCTAGAGACAGACTAGTAGCACTTCCTGTTGTGTTTCCATTGCCTGTCTCTCCGAGAAGGTTTTTTATGACTTCCTGCTCATATGGTTTTAACATGGTTGGAGAAGATTTCACATAAAACAACTGGTTGTTTTTATCCCATATGATCCTCATATAATCTTTGCTTTTTCTTTGCCACTCTCTCTAGGTTCCTAAAAGAAGCAGCCATCTGAGAATTCTAGGACATCTCAAACTCAGGTCATTCCTATCAATATAGACAGCTTCTTTTCTACATGCTTTTTACTCCTGGACTACAGTTAATCCTTGTGAGTGAAACTGCCCTTCTGAAAATAAAGGCTTGAACATGCAGATACATACTGTCACATTTGTCACAGCTGGTAGAACACACTAGGCTCTACAGTTCTTATTCAGTAGTCACATGACACAATGGGACATTCCTCTGCTTCTACGTGTTTTTATTTGAATAACACCCACATATCCACTGGTTTAGCCATTGCACTACATCATTGTGCCCTTACTTAACTTGGACAATATTTTTCATATGCTGCATAGAATTTAAATTGAGAGACAATCGTCTAGCCGCTGGGAAGTTGTTCCAAGATGGCCAACACTTATTGTGCAGTACAAATATATATGTTTTATTTAGTCTAGGGGCTGACACCTCTTTCAGCTCCTCCCCTAAAGCGCTTTTGTCTGACAGACAAGTCCTGTTTAGACAGGCCAAGTAAGACACTATCATATTTATGTATTTACGAGAATTTGCAGAAACTATGCTGTTTGCCAAATGGTGTAATTATGTAGTTACTTTAGAAGTTTATCTTAGCATAGTTTTACAGGGGTGTTTGTGTGTTTTTGATGCCCCCTGTAAAATGCAAAGGCTCATAGGCCTGCAACCTGGCCCCTTACTCAGGAGGGTTAGTTATGATCTCTCCACACACACACACACACACACACACACACACACACACGCTCACACACGCACTCACCTAACACAATGACAATATTCAGCTGTAGAACAGGGGTCCTCTCCTCTGCCCCCCACCCACCTCTGGGGGTCACTGAACGAGAGGATTAACAAATGCCTGGCTGACACTTAGGTTGCCATGGAGAAACCCTTTTTTTCCTCTCATCCCTCCACTCTGCAACTGATTCTCATTTCAGGTTTCTTCGGGGGCCAAAGTGGTTGTGTCTGTGTGTGTATGTGTGTGTTTGGTTGTGTATGGATATGCTATCTTTAATTGAGAGATTATTTCATGCAGGAAATGAATCCTGAAGCAACCTGAAATGGGAATTGTCATTGGGATCACAATAAATAATTTCACTGGGTTTAATACTTTCTTGAGGTATCAAAAACATTCAAACCTTTTTTAATATAGAAAATACATCTGTTTGGTATGCCATTTTATGAACAGTGTGGCGAGACAATTTGGATCACTACGTATTATTAAAATGCCTGTTATCTAAGAGGATGCCTGAATGGGGTTTATTCCTCTTAGAGACATTTTTCTTGTTTGTTTTCGTGTCTTTTAAGCAGCAGAGGTCAGTCAAAGGCAATGACGGAGAAGTTTCCATGACCACCTTTCTCAGCTTCTTTGAGAAGGTTGTTCTAGTGTAAAATGACAGATCCAGGGGGAGAATGATATCCTATTACCACATTAGCGCTGTGAGAGTGGTTGCCTACTAGCATAACGTCTACTTCATTTTGTATGTGGTGGAAACAGGAGTTTGGGCTAATTAGCATAGCCTGTCTGTTAGACTCCTTGTCAAATAATTTCCTGGAGCCGCCACCATGACATCAACTAGAAGTCCATGAAAGAGACTGGTGAATAAGCAAGTTTGCGTGTAGCATCATGACCTCAGCCTCGGCCGGTCTTGCTGGCCAGGAAGCTGGTGGGGGTCATTTGTCCATCGAGCGATGACCTGACAATGACAATGGGGGCCTTGAGTCTCAAGGAGAGAGGGTGACGCACACAAACACACACACTCACACACACTGCAGGGACAGCACAGTGTGAGTGTGTCGTATTGTTCCCCAAGCAGCACATCAATTAAAAGTGACACTCCCGGAGAAGTTGTCCAACAATACCATTTCAAAGCCAGTTTTCGGTGTACATGGGGTGTCCCGGGAAGCAGGAAGAAGAATAGGATAGTCCAACAATGCACTTGTAGAGAAAGACAATTACTCATTTAGCTTCTTAATTCCCAGAGACAACACACACCAGTTCAGAGTGGACACATTCTCTATTGTGTTGAAATGAATGTAGGCAATTCTAACCCTGTTGTTACTGTGTGAGGATCTTCACTGTTTTGGGCTCTACTGTTTCTTCCCTCTATTTCCTTGCACAGATTCAGATATACTTATAGACTTCTCTTATTTATTCCAGGTGCTACTATGGATGTCAGTCAATCAAAAGGATCCTGCCTCTCAGCTTCTGTCACACATTTTTGATTGGTCATAATGTTAGTGTATCAAACAGAGTTCACCGGAATTTTACAGAAATGTGACGCGCATCCTCAGTGACCCACCAATCCCAGTAGAATCTGTCTCCTCATGTCGCTTCCTCTCTTGTCCTCTCCACTGGGCTTAGTCCTCGAACCTGTCAGCTGGAATCACACTCGCTGCGCACCGGCTTGTCCCGGTGAACATTCAACGCTGTCGGTGAGTTTGGTATGGATCACATGAAAACCATCGACCGTTGACTGTGCCCCGTGGCTTGTCCTGTCTACTAAAGATGAAACACAGTCAACCTGTTGGAGGCAAGAAGGTGTGTCACACGCGTTTGGCCACATACATGCTAGGAGGGTTTCTTTCATTCTTTCATAATTAGCACGCAGACAAACACACAGTCGCTTTCTCTCCCTCATCTTGTCCAGTCTAGCTCCCCCAAAGACCCGTCCCGTCCCGTCCAAAGGTCACAATCAACATTCATTGCTGTCGCTGGGTTGGACTTTGTAAAAAAGCTCACTGAACAATGAGTGCAACTGTGGCCCAGTTTTCCACCAGACTGAAGTAGGATATCTCCGCCGTATCATCCCGCATTCTGATTTCATTTATTTGATCTCTATCTCTCTCCCTGGTGTCTTCGGGGGAGAGGGAGGGATGTAAATAGAGTGTTCGTCTGACTGCTTCCTCATCTCCCTCTCCTCTAATTGGAGGTTGTGTGAGCAGCGAGGGGGAAGGAAGCTCACTGAATGTGTAATCATCTGGAGTCTCTCCTCCTTTAGCTGTTTCATCCCTCTCTTTTTGTGTCTGTAATTATACAGGGGACTGAGTAAGCTCCGTGTGTGTGTGTGTGTGTGTGTGTGTGTGTGTGTGTAATTATAGTTGGCTGTGTTAGCTCCATGGACTAAGGGGCCCAAAGTGCCCTGCCGCCTGCCGCATCCTCAGCTGGAGTTCTGTTCTGCTCACTTCCTGTGTGTGTGTGTGTGTGTGTGTGTGTGTGTGTGTGTGTGCGTGTGTGTGTGTGTGCGATAGGGGAAGGGGTGTGTGCAAAAATATTCGGCTATAATGAGCTCAGCGTTCTAACACACAACCCAAGATTGAGTTTTCCTGCCACTTCTAAATACAGAAATGTGATCATTGCCATCTCAGTGACTTGAGTCGGCTTCCTCTGTCCCTGCCTCATTATCTGTGTTTGGGCAGCGTTGGAGGACTGTCTGCCTTGGTTCGTGTGTGTGTGTGTGTGTGTGTGTGTGTGTGTGTGTGTGTGAGTGACACTGTCTGGCTGACTGTGTGTGAGATTATTGCTTGCGTCTCAACCTGGTCATCAGTCAGGTGTAAACTCCTATTCCTTTTTTCTCCTTTTCATAATTTACATATTGACATATTGACTTCCGTATTGACTCACCACACGCAAACACACATACACAGGCGAAGAAGCTGAGAGTCAACCTTATGACACATAATGACACGTAGCTGTATGTCAGTTGTACGTTTGACCTTTGGTTCAATGTGTGTGTGATATTTTATAATAACTGCTTAATAAAACTGAATGAGATCCAAACATCTGCGTCTACTTTGAATTCCTTCTTTTCAAGCACATGTAATGTTTCCTAGCGGAACTCAACATATGTGCGTTAAAAAAGCAAGACACTGACCAATAGTTTCTATGAGCCGACATACGGATCCAACACAAGCACGCTTTACATGCGCTCAGCTAAACCGGAGACTACAGTTCAGCCATAGAGAGTGGTCACTGCTCTTTTTTTCCAGCCCGACAGATACTTAGGAATGTGCCTGTCCTTTGTCCCGGCAGAGAAGTCTTTTTCTCAGTCGTTTCTGCCCCCGTCCTCCCTGTTTCCTCTGGTCCCCTGTATTATTCATAGAGAATCACTCTGTTCAGTCATGCCGAAATGGACAGGGGTGATAATGATGATGTAATAATGGTTGTGATGGAGATAGTCGGTTGGGAAAGCGTCACGTGGTCGGGTGTAACGTCAAATGTCAAGCCGGCCTGTCTCTTCTGATGGTGCCAACTGTAGTCAGGACAGTCACCTTTTCTGTACTGACAGAAATGTTATTGACTAATCCTATCAAGTTTGAGAATGTTGAAACCTATAGCGGTCATATATTTCTTTCTGTTTTATATTGTTTTACTATTATTTTACCAGGCAGGCGTGTTAAGCAAGAAAATGGGATTTCCAGTGACAGCCAATCGAGAGGCCGGCATTTAATGAAAGGGTTAAACAATGCAGACAACACAGACAGAACACCCCAGCAATTGCAAAGATACATCAACAGACAGAACACATACATCAACAGACAGAACACATACATCAACAGACGGAACACATACATCAACAGACAGAACACATACATCATCTGACAGACCGTGAGACCAGAGACACCACCGGAAAACATGAAATCCTGTGTTCACAACACAACTATAGAAATAGAATTCCTAGAATGTGCTTGGATCCTCTAACCCTGGCAGACTATTAAATTCATGGGTACACTCACAATGGCTGCCTGGTATTGTGATGCAATGATAATATAAAATACTAATTCAAATGATCCTGTCTGGTGTGACTCATGCCATGGAATGTATCTGGGGCAATTAATGTGGTAGACAGGATAAGGGAACTCGACTCACACAATGGAGATGTTGTTGAATTGTGTGAGGGATGATTCCTGAGGGAAAGATTAAGCATCTTCTCTCGTGTGCCATTTAATTCGCATTCATTTACACTTTTTTGGGTAGAAATTGGAGTATGATGCTTTTCTGTATTTCAAACCTAATATACTGTATGTTCACATCATCTTAGCCAATACACTGCATTACAACGATTTGAATACAACTAGCGGTTTCTGTACGCTAGCTATGCTACAGGGATATAGGAATAAGCAGTAGTATTTAGCAGTATCTTCTTTAAATGACTGCTAAATGTTTTATGTTTTTCATCTCAATTTTGTTACATCCAATTTGTGATTAATGTCCTGCATCATTGCAGCTGATCCAAGTGGACTCAGGACAGTTGATGTTGAGATCTGTATCCTCCAAAACAGATCAGATCCACTGTTTTCCCGGTCTTTATTACACTGCTCGCCCAACCAGGAAGTCTAGACTGTAATCCTTCTGCACCAGAGGCAACACATTCTTCATTCTTCTAACATGACTGAGCTCACGGGCGCCCAAGCCTCAACAAAGGGTTGCTAGAGCGAGGCCAAGCCAGGAAACCATTTTATACTCCTAAACCCCCAAACCCACCGGTGCTTGTTACAATAAATGAATAATTTCAGATTTGACAAATATCCACTTTGTTAGTTCAGAATATTTGACTGTGTGCCAATGACAGAGTCCTCCTAACCCCAATGACAGTCCTAGCACCCACATTGCTTTATGATGTTGAACTAGATGGGGACACCTTCTGCCAATCCATGCATTATTCACACTTGAATTGAATGCAGATAACTGACTTGAATGGTTGTGTCTGTTCTGTTCATTTATATTTCTATGAACACAACATGATACAAGCCTCATTAGACAATGTACAGGGGCCAAAGTAGGCAGAAGCAAAGCCCAATACACCAAATGAGGAACACTACACAGGAACAATGCAAAAGCATTACAGACCACAATACATGCAACCGTTTCATTTGCAAACCACTACAACTGTTCTGCTAGACAGAGACAGCTGGGATAGAGACAAAGCTTTCCAGCTTGAGGGACCTTTTTTGAGATTGTTGTGCTTGCTAGCTGCAGCCAACTGAAATGAAGAGCAACGTAGGACTGTGTGCTTCGGGAACCTTTAACAGAATGGTCCAGTATTTTAGAGAATGGGAATGAGCTCTAAGAGTTTTCAAGTTGAAAGTAAGCAGTGGATTTTGGATATCGTATAAAGAGATGGCCAATTAAATAGGAACAAAGAGTGTGGCGATGTATTTATATAAGGAGCATTGTTGGCAAACTTGATAACCAAATTAACGGTATAGAACATCCTGCCTCCAAATTCACAGATGTGTCCAAATTGGAAGAAGAAACAAGTGATCTGAAGCAAATGCACAGCTTCATGCTCCTTTACCAGATAATTTGATATTTTCTCATGATCACACATACCCTTTCTGACATTAGGGACTGCTAGAAGGAAACCAGGGCATTCACATAATATAGTCTATTTGAAAGAATTCTGAGAGGTTGGGCTAAAACCAATGCCTCCCATCTGCCAGCCTTCAGACAGTGGTACAATACCTCCATCTACTGTTGGCAACATGTATAGCAGCTATTCCTGGAACATGTCCAATGTTATTTGGGTAATGAAATGTACTGATGGATCAACATTGCCTACTAATTTCAGTTCATGTGATGAGTCTTGAGTCAAAAAATAGTTTAATGATTTAAACTGTCTTTTAATTTCCAGTATCCACCTTCACCTCTATCAGGCATTATTTTCTGGTTCTTTTTAATTTCCTAATTAAAATGCCTGATGCTTTATACATATATATTATATCATTCACTATGCTTCACAAGCATTTTTGACATTATGCACTTGTGTACTGTTCCTGCCCCCAGGTATACTTTATAATGTATTGTATACTATATGCATTCCAAAGTTGTATTTTTGCAGTTGTATACGCAATAATTCATTATATTTACATGTTACATTGAGCAGAAGCTTTTATTGAGAGCATACACTTTACAAAAGCCAGGTGGCACAACTACTCAGCTCAATAGTAGCAAATACATTTGACTCAATGAAGGTGTCATCAGAAAATAATGAGTGGAAGTCAGTGCAAACAGCAAACGTTTATAAAGGCTTCATGGAGGTGGCTGAATGGATGGGGTTTTGGATGTTTTCTAATAATGATCTGATATGTTTGCGTTTCACTGACTCTCCTGTAGAGAACTGTAGAAGTGTAAATGTAACTACTGCAGATACTTTGCAGGTATTGATTGATTATTTATATGGGTTTTTAGTGGGCGAATACCAAGCACAGCTTTTCCATTATCTGTAGAAAGGCAGGACTGGAGTCCAACCAGATAGTTCAGCACTCTTTCCTTTAGAGCACAGTATGATTTATATTGAGCTTGTACATCTCTCACTTATGGATGGCACACATTTGGATGGGGGGGCGGTTGAATATAGGAAGCATCTATAAATGGCATAATGAATTCTAATAATGTGGAAAAGTCAAGTTGAACAAATCGTATCATTACTTCTTCAAAATGGCTGTTGACTTCCTCCTTCTGATGTCATAGAACATTCGCTACAGTATCTATTCATTTGTTTATTGTAGGTTACAATCAGTGGATTGAGAAAATTGACATTCACACAAAGAATGTGTGAGGAAAGATTGCCATGTCTTAACGTTTTAAGTCAATTAATATTTAAAATAATGTTTCTATTAAATTTGTCTGACTTCCAGAGAGATTCCCCATTTAAACGTTCATGCCTGTCCATTTATGCATTGACTTGTAATCTCATTATACTGGCTTTAGTCACTCGCAGTGCAATCCTTCCTACACTAAACCCCCCTGGACTTGCTAATACTTTTGGGGTCTTGTTCAGTAAGGAAGGACAAGGAAGAGTGAAGTCATGTTATTGTTTAGATCCTACACAGTCCCCCTTTATGTTTGTGTTTTAGAAAAATTAAGAGGTCCCATCTAGCAAACTATGGCTCCGTGAAGTGACAAAGATGCCACATTTAGAGAACATTCAAAATTTGAGTGATAATATCTAAATCTGACAATTTCTCCTGTCCTATTTGGAACATTCAACACGGAGATGATGTCACATTCTAAAAATTCCTCCAGTATAATTTGGGCAAAAATTATTCTACATTGCCTTCTGAAAGCGTTCTGGTCCCTTCACTTTTCACACATTCTGGGCAAATAACAACTGAAGCCAAACTACGTGATAAAACTTTCACAAGAATCTCTTTGATTTGCTCATTGCAGGTTCCAACAATTTACATAATTGGCACGCATCCACACCACAAACTCTTTGGCCTCTAACCACCAGGAAGATGATACCGGTCTCTTTGTTCCCACACCAGCAGTCTCAGGAACAGTTTCTTTCCATCTGCTGTAACCCTGCTGACCTCTGACCCATCGCTAACCACACCCCACGTCTCTCAGGGACCTTGTTGCACCTTGCTTGTTCACTTTACCTGCACTGCACATTTAGAACACATATCTGTTGGTAAATGCACGTCTGCCTTGGGAACCTCATTGCCGCTATCACTGCATTTCCGTTGCACATGCTACCTTGCACCTCCAACTTGCTCGATTGCACAGTCAGAATTGCCATTCGTACTTGCATTTGCCTCATTGCACAACTATTCATTTCCCACTTGTACTTAAATATACTAAAATCTTGTATATTTGTATATTTTCTCCCCACCCCTTTTAGCCTTCGTTGCTCATTTAGTATTGCTATTTGCACTGTATTTGCCCTCATTGCACATCTGTACTTGTAACATACACTATACTTAATACTTGTGCATTTCTTGCCCTCTTCTATTTGCACTTCTGGTTAGATGCTCACTGAATTCTGTGGTACTGTACTTGTACTGTTCAATGACAATAAAATTGAATCAAATCTAATCAAATGCATTAGTTACTCGGACACGAACAAGTCACTAAATGAATAACCTTGTTCCCAGGTCATTGTGCACAGCTTACACAGAACCAGAATATACTCCCATACCTGGATCCGATCTTCCATTAGAGACAAGGTCAGTGTTTCCCCCCAACATCCCCATCCAGAACACATCAGTAAACAGCACCTGTATTTAACTGTAATATGCTCTCCATTGCTGTTAACACCAACCTTAAACATAATGTAACATTTCTTATGAATTAGGCTTTCACAGATTTATGTATATAATCAGAAGGTGTGTAAACAATCATAGAATAAGTAGTGATCAACTCTCATGGACCTTTAAGGTTATTGGGCAGTAATACACAAAATCTGATTGACTATAACAGGAGCAATCTGACAGTGCTTTCTCAGGTTCCTCTTCTTCACACCAAACAAGACAAACACACAAAACAAGTGAGAAATAATTTTCATTCTTTTATTTAAGATATCAAATATTTAACCAAGCACCAGTAACAGCAAAAAAAGAAACACATGTGATCAATCATCTGACCATAAGAACTTTAAAATTAAAGTATTAAAACAACATACACCTTTTCTGATGCTCATAAAATAGAAAATTGTTTATACTATAAGAAATGGTATTTCATTCCAAAAATAGGAATACATGCGTTATGCTTTTCATTACAGAAATATGCCTGAGACAGAGGCAGTTGAATTACAGCCATTATAAACCAGGTGGTTTGACTGCTGATATCCATGGTACAACAGAATGTATATCACAGAAACAAAATACAGCAGAGTTCAAGGATGTTTATGTTTTCCTCAGTTTTTAATGAAAGAAATCCAAACAATCTTTCTCCAGACTTATTTGGGATTACTAACTTGCTTGTGATTTATTCTTGTTCATCTTGATGGCTTTTTCCCTGCAGAGAGAGAACTGTTAAGTTATATTATTTACTACAAAATATTTCACATGTGATGAAATTATATATTCTAGATCCTGTGTAGCTCAGTTGGTAAAGCAAGGTGTTTGTTTTTTCCCACAGCAACCAGTAAAACATTTTATATTAATAACCATAGCAGTAATAATCACAATAGGTTTTTGAAGAACTAAAAGAATTTACACATTCTTACTTCAGTTTGCGAATATTCTCCATAACCCAACCCTGGAGGGGATCCACACATAAATTTCTCCCTTTGAATGAGTGGAAACTGGAAAATAAATCATTGTGTTATTACGTAAATAATAAATACTCCATGCTTTTATTTAAAAGTTTATAATAATACCCATGAATATATATATGTGTGTGTATAATTATATATAAAGTACATGGTGTGTGTATATACATTTATAGAGGAAGAACTCATTATTACATTTTTGTCTGATTCCCCTGATGTCAGATATACAGTACAGTACTCACATAATGGCATTGATGTTGCATCGCTCCGTCATTGTCTGTATTGAATATCCACGAATGCGTTCAAACACAATCCTGCCAGTGGAGTAACTCATACAACAGCCTATAGAATACAAACAAGAGAAAAATGTCAGATATTCTTGGTTTCTCAGAGACTTGACATGGCTAAATACACTGCAAGCTGTTAGTTATTCAAGGTCAGTGACTCTATTAACAGTTTAGACTAAAACATATTGAATACAGTATTTACCTATATTAAAACACAGAGAAATTAGAGAGCTTTCACAGCTGTATTTACCTTGCTGAGCATCAGAAAGAGCAAACAGCCCCACAGCCAGGATCACGAGCAGTGCAATCACAGGAGCTCTCATCTGGGCCATCTCTTCTGTGGTGCTGTGGTTAGTGATGATCTGAGCTGAGTTACTGACTTGTCTTCTCAGACCTTCAGCAGATGTGTGAGGTCCTACTCTCTACCAGAGCACTATATACTCCTTCTACAGATGGAAACTTCTGCTTTCAGAGACTTTCCAACCTACACTCTAAATACCTGTTCCATTATTGAATTTCCCCTATCATTGATTCCAGTGAGAAAAAAAGATAAATCCTAAACAGGAAGATTCAACATGTAGTAGTATGAAAGTGCATAGATTATATACTAGAAACTCGCTCTGAATAAAAAATATCTACCTATTTTTGTAAAAACCTATGTCTTTTTAAGCACTGTGTTTGATTATTATCTAATCATATATATACTGTGCATTCGTAAAGTATTTAGACCCCTTCCCTTTTCCACATTTTGTTATGTTACAGCATCATGGTAAAGTGGATCAAATGAATGTTTTTTCATCATTATTCTAACAATACCGCAGGAATGGTACTGACGAGATGAGCGGTGCCTGGTTTACTTCAGACATAACACTTTTTATCAGCGGGAAATAGTTCAATCTTAGTTTCATCAGAGAGAGAGAGTCTTTTTTCTCATGGTCTGAGAGTGGTTTAGGAGCCTTTTGGCAAACTCCAAGTGGGCTGTTTTTAACTTAGGAGTGACTTCCGTTTGGACACTACCATAAAGACCTGATTAGTGGAGTACTGCCGAGACTGGTTGTCCTTCTGTATAGTTCTCCCGTCTCCAAACAAAAACTCTGGAACTCTGTCAGAGTGACCATCAGGTTGGTAGTCAACTCCCTGACCAAAGTCCTTCTCACTAGGTTGCTCAGTTTGATAAGGCGGCCAGCTCTAGGAAGAGTGTTGGTTGATCCAAACTTCTTCTATCTATGAATGATGGAGGCCACGGTGTTCTGGACAGCCTTAATTCTGTGGAAATGTGTCGGCAGTTTTCTCCAAATCTGGACCTCAACACAATCTGGTCTCGGAGCGCTACGGACAATTTCTGACTTGCTGTGACATGCACTGAAATATTAAACCTTATAAAGACAGGTGTGTTCCTTTCTAAATCATAATGAATGAATTTACTGTAGCTTATATCTTATCAATTAGAAATATCTCAAGGACAATCAATTGAAACAGGATTTACATTGTGGGTAGACTGATGAGGGAAATGTATCTATTCAATTCCTATTTGAATAAGGCAATAATGCAACAGAAGGCTAAAACAGAAGAAAGTGTCAGCAGTCACCAAAACCACAAACGTAGGTGTGTCTGAATTTGCTTCACATCACTGGAACTTTGATTGGAACCGGTTTCTGTGGTCTGATGAAATTAGAATCCAGCTTTGTGGCAATAACACCAGATGTGGATTTGAAATATAAAGAGCCATATTCACACAGAAAATAACCTAATCCCCACCTCTGAAGTATGCCAGGGGATCTGAGATATTGTGGCGCTGGTTTACTTGCAAAGGCCCTGGGAACCTTGTTGCCTATAATTTGGCACATATGTTGGTCATTAAAATAATTATTTCCTGATGATAAGTTTTATTTTAGACAAATTTCATTCAAAGGTTAGATTCATATGTATTTTTTAATGCAAGATCATGCTGATGAACCAAAATGACATTTTACTCACACATATTTTCATATGGTGTTAATAATTCTGATGGGCTCTGTAAATATACAGCTCCGGAAAAAATTCAGATACCACTGCACCAATTTCTTTCCTTTCCAAAAAAGTTTGAAAGGAAAGTTTGGAGTGAGGAACAGTAAGATTCAATTTGCAGTGGTCTCTTAATTTGAACCCTTCTGTTCCTCACTCAAAACCGTCTTTTTCAACTTTTTTGGAAAGGAAAGAAAAAGGTGCAGTGGTCTCTTAACTTTTTCCTGAGCTGTATATATATATATTGTTAAATTGGAATTTGTCTATTACAATCAAATCAGCCTTTTAAAAACAGCTCTGACAGAGTGTGAAGATATTGTATTTTTGGGCAAATCACATTTTGAACAGTACTGGGCTGTTAAAACATGAACATTCTCATTCACTACTTTACTTTGATGTGTTTTTCAGTAACCATTTATCCACATCAGTGAAACCACTATAGATAACATCAACAGAGTATACTGTATATCATCGGTTTTATCAGTTGATCTATATGAAAGCAGAACATGTTGTAAACCAGGTTGTGACATCATCCCATTCTGTCACCAGAAGAACTGTGTGTGTGTGGTAGATTAGTAAATATTTTGTCAATCTGACTTTTGCAAATCCTCCTATTTCACCTGTGTACGGTAATGATGTTTTTCAACTGTGAGAAAAGTGGGGGAGACGACAGTTCCAAAGTACTGAGTCTCCTGATGAATATGGGTCATAGAGAACCCTAATGAGTAAACAAACAATAACTGTGCAGAGAAAGGAAATACAACAAAATATCAAGTAACTAGTTTCAAATAATGTACTAAAGTTAAGAAAAATAGAACAAACGAAAAGAACACTGACTCATCTGGCAAAGCAGACGTAATCTGTCTGAACAGAGAAAATCTACCCGGCCTGATATAGTGGGAGGAAAAATAATTTTGGACGTCGATCACCTCTGGTCTAGATGTTGAGCCATTAACACCTCCCATCTCAGTACAATTGTGGCATTTCTACAAATCGCTCAGGGCAGAGGACACATACCAATGGCAGGGCTCAGGTTTAACACAACTGTTGAACAGATACATTTGTGAATGAAGGCTAACTGAATGTTGGGTGGTTCTGAGTGTCTTGGTGGATGAAGGCAAACTGAATGATTGGTAGGTGTGAGTGTGTGGGAAGATGAAGGCAAACTGAATGATTGGTAGGTGTGAGTGTTTAGGAGGATGAAGGCAAACTGAATGATTGGTAGGTGTGAGTGTGTGGGAAGATGAAGGCAAACTGAATGTTTGGTAGGTGTGAGTGTTTGGGAGGATGAAGGCTAACCAAATGTTTGGTGGGTGTGAGTGTTCCCCAAGCATGGAAAGTGGATGGATCTAGACAGATCTGGAAAGATGACAACAGAGGACAAATGGTCAGATTGTGTTCTGAGAGATAACCTGCACAGTGTCACAAGTTTTTGTGAAATAGTCAGAAATTAAGTCTTAGAAATGTATGCGTGAGAAACATATGGAATGGACACTGAGCATGTATTTAGAGCCCTGGAGGGTGTTTATTAGTGATAAGAAAAGTGGCAGGAGAGAAGGTGAGGGAATAATAAAAATCTGAAAACAAACTGCTGTGAGAGGAAGACGGCATCCTGGAACGCCTCCTGGGTGACTCTGTTGTCCCCAGCTCTCTACCTACCCTCTGTTGCAGCAACTTCCTCCTCCCCAGCCTCCATACCTTCTCCCAGGGAATTCTCTGGAGCTTCTTCCAACTTCCCTCCCTATCAGCTCTTTGGGAGCCACTTTATCCCTCTGCTGACAAGGTCCCCGATGGTTTAGCAAACCTAAACCTGCCAGCCTTCGTTTGGGGGCATTGGAGCTGCACTGAGCAAGCACATGGGGGCGTCTTGGGGCAACAAAACACAAAAAAAGAATGTTTCCTGTACAGAACACGATGTTCTTCAGGTGTTGGAAGAAAGGTGTGTGATGGGTCCTTGTGTTGTCACTAATGATGTAGACAAACCCATCTCCCCCTCTAAGAGACAGCTGTGAAGCCCATTGTCCATATAGTTTGGGTACTCTAAATTGGGAGACTATGTACACAATGTGCTGTTATTTCTTAAAGGTTCAGGAGAGGAAAATGCCCCTATATTTAAACACCATTGTCAGAGGATCAGATTCAGTGTGTTGGAGTACAGAGAGAATACAACAAAACATCTGTCCTATTCCTTATAGACTGCACTCAGTATGACTGATGAAACTGAATGTATTATATACCTAAGAAGGCCACTTGAGAAGGAAAATCTTTAAAACAAATCTTCACTGCTGTCCTCATGATGCAGTACACTCAGCATAGTACTACACAACAACATCTCCAACTGCTTTATCAGATGGTTCTCTTTTTTACACCACACATACCAGACAAGAGGACCGCACTAAAAAATATTTATTTTAGATTTCAAACAAACTGATTTCAAAACATTAAAGTACTTGTGATTCTGCTCATAACATGAAAGCACAGATTTCCAATTACAAAATTGATTTCCAAAAAAGTTTTCAAAGATGAACATGTGAGTATACTTTTCGATACATGTACTGTAGTTAGATAATTCCTCCAGTTTTCTCTTGTGCTGACTACTATCCTTGTGCTGACTTTTTCTTGTTCAATCTTTCTGCTTTCTCCCTGCAGTGAAAAAAGAAAAGTCATATTACCTAAGTCCTTTATTACCATGTATTTAACAAAACATTTCATCTTTAATTAACTACCCTTTAACTTTATCTTTAATTATGTTGGTACTTCAGTGTGTCCGTGTAATCAATTTGATACAAACTTTGATTATTTTACTTTTAAAAAACATCAACACATTCTAACCTCAACTTTCGAATATTTGCCATAACCCATCTCTTGGTGGGATCCACACATATGTTTCTTCCTTGGAGGGAATGGAAACTGGAAGACAAAAGGTTAGTTGATAGTCAATTCTCCATGCATTTATCAATATGTATCAGAATAAAATATAACGATCAATTAAACTATAAATATATCATATAATATAATATATAAATGATGTATTGTAAAAGTATCTCATCTCTTCAGCCTGGTCTATGATTAAGTGTAGTCTGACTCAGGAGCGTGAAGGTGACCAGAAAGACCTGATACTGTCCACCCTTACTGTCTTGCAAGGTGGGCTCTCATCACCATTGGGATGCCCTCCCTCCAATGCAATTCGGGGCGGAGTCACTGGCTTGTTGTTGTCTCTCTGTTGCTTACTTTTGCAATTGGGCCCCAAGGTCTTATGCTGCTATACTATGGTGATGGGGGAGTAGGGTCTGTTCTCCTTCTCTACTATAAATCCTTGTAGATCGAAAGAATGCGTTTTACAATTTTTCCCTGTCTTGTGCCCTGATTTAAATTTAGGTATTGACTCATTGCTGTCCCTGTCCAAAGTCCTCCTGATTGTGCACAGCCAGGAGAGGATTCGTCACTCCTCTGAGCCTGGTTCCTCTCTAGGTTTTTTCCTAAATTTGGGCCATCTTAGGGAGTTTTTCCTAGCCACTCAACACTACTGTTGTTTGCTCCTTGGGGTTTAAGGCTGGGTGTTTTGTAAAAGCCCATTTGTGACAACTTGATGTAAAAAGTGATGTAAAACGTGATGTAAAAAGGGCTTTGTAAATTAATTTGATTGATTGATTGATTGATTGATGTATATAATATAATTAATGCACATTATTTCCATGAATGAACATTTATGTAAATAATAATGCATAGTTATAGAATTGAATAATATTATTTTATACAAAATACCTAATGCAGTGACTGAACTTATATTGGCTTAAGTTAATAATATAATTATATATAAAGTACATGGTGTGTGTATATACATTTATAGAGGAAGAACTCATTATTACATTTTTGTCTGATTCCCCTGATGTCAGATATACAGTACAGTACTCACATAATGGCATTGATGTTGCATCGCTCCGTCATTGTCTGTATTGAATATCCACGAATGCGTTCAAACACAATCCTGCCAGTGGAGTAACTCATACAACAGCCTATAGAATACAAACAAGAGAAAAATGTCAGATATTCTTGGTTTCTCAGAGACTTGACATGGTTAAATACACTGCAAGCTGTTAGTTATTCAAGGTCAGTGACTTTATTAACAGTTTAGACTAAAACATATTGAATACAGTATTTACCTATATTAAAACACAGAGAAATTAGAGAGCTTTCACAGCTGTATTTACCTTGCTGAGCATCAGAAAGAGCAAACAGCCCCACAGCCAGGATCACGAGCAGTGCAATCACAGGAGCTCTCATCTGGGCCATCTCTTCTGTGGTGCTGTGGTTAGTGATGATCTGAGCTGAGTTACTGACTTGTCTTCTCAGACCTTCAGTAGATGTGTGAGGTCCTACTCTCCACCAGAGCACTATATACTCCTTCTACAGATGGAAACTTCTGGCTTGAGAGGTGAAGTGGTCTTTTAGACATAGACCTTAGAGACCAGTTGTATGCAATAATTCCCCCCAGTGACTTTACCCTGGTAATTCACAAGCAACATTCTTTTAAATAACTTCCTCTTATCACTGTGTTAATTTCCAATTTATATATTTCTTATAGATTTTTATAAGCATTTTGTTGCATTTAAAATGCTCAGTCTTATTATGTGGGTTTTAGGAAAACAATCTGATGATTTGTCAGTTCACAGGGACGGCAGGCTGATGGCCTAGAGCTCACTTTCACCAGATGATCAGCCGATAGTCAGCTACAAATTCAGATGCTTTTGTTACAACTTATTCTCACAAACTTTGCATTTAAAAGAGACAAAAACTCTGTGGTCTCCAATTCACATGGCCCACATCAGTGAAACCACCACAGATAATATCAACACGTTTCCTTCACTTTCTCACATGTTGTTGTGTTATAGACTTATAATTGAATGCTTACAGTACCAGTAAAAATGTGGACAAACCTTCTCATTCAAACCTTCTTTTTTATTATTTTCCACACTGTAAAACTAGGAAATAATACATTGGAATACATTGGAATTATACTGCAACCAAAAAAGCGAAACAAATCAAAATACATTTCATTATCCGCTTACGTGGTCCGGCAAAAACCATACAACATGAAGGACCCTGAGTGCTTGAAAAAAAAGATTATCTGGTACGAGGAGACAAAGATCTAACAAATACGCCTGAATGTAAGGCTCAACGTCTGCCTAAAACAAGCTGCCACTCATCACCTGCAAGGTGTGGTAGTACAATGCAATGTGGTTGATTTTCAGCAGAAGGGGCTGGGAGACTGGTCAGGAATGATGAGGAAATTACAGAGGTCCATGAAGAAACCTGGTACAGAGCGCCCTGGATCCTAGACTTGGGGGCAAAGAATAATCTTTCTGCACGATAACGACCCAAAGCACACAGACTGGAGTAGATTTGGGGCAAGTCTGTGAATTGCCTTGGTAACTAAGGATAGTAAAATAGTGGCACATTGGCAACTCACAGCTGTATGGAAAAGCATGCACTAAACAATTGTATAGTGAACTCATCAGTTTTACTACAACAGTAAAAACAAGACAGTTAATAAAAAGACAATGGGTTAAAAAAGTCTGTATGTTATTAACAATCAAGAAACCAGGCAGTGTGCACATTTTAAAATCTACCATCCATTATGTCCTAGTGTCATTCAAAGTCAGATATGTCAGATATGCCATATAAAATCAGTTAGTGGGAACATTTCTGTGATGTACAGTACAAATACCAAATTAAGATAGTATACAGAATACTAACAACACAGATTATGTCCAGCATTAGGGGCAATGCATACAGACTCTGCCCTGAACAAACACTTACTGTCCATTGGTGGATCCATTCATCCTGTTCTTGGGAACGTTAAACATTTTTGTGGCAGATATAATAGAGAAAGTAGGTCCAAGACACTTGTGAGACACCATGGTAGAGTACAGGGATGTATTGGTGAAGGAAACGATAATATGATAATAGGGGGATTAGAGATGATGCAAGAAAGGATGCATGCTGGTCTTCTTTTGCAGCGGTTAAAACAAATGACAAAGTCATCATGCATTATGACTAAAGCTTTTCTGCTGTTAAACATAAAAATACACATTCTCACATTTACCCGGTACATGGAAAAGTACATTACCGGTAACCTTTTTTGCACCACACGATCACACACTGCTTTTTAGATTTTAGCCATAGAGCAGCCACTGTTATTTAGAGTGACAGCGCATTTATTTTAAGAAAGCTGAGGGCAGTAAAACATTTCACACATTAAGTTTCGCATGTCTATGAGTAAGATCTTGTGCACTACCAGACATGGAGGTGGGGCTATTTCATGTAGGTTATCTTGAGGTTATAATATCTTTTTCTAGGTCAGAGGAACACAAAGAATGTGTTAAGTCCCTCAACTCAAAGGTGGAACGTGTTTCTGTGACTAAATAGGTCATGTCTTGTAACATAACTGTCCCTGTGATAACCACAGCATTTAAATCAAACATAAAGGCATTCATTGTGACATTTTACACAGTTAATTTAGCATTTTAGTGATGCATTGTTACTACAACCATTTATTTTCATGATAATTATGATTCAATGTACTGTATTTGTAACAAACAACACTGTCGTTACAGACAACTTAAAATGGAGAAATAGGGATGACGATAAATAAGATTGATGTGTGATGGATGAAACATTTGATGGATGGAGATATAAAAGATCGATGTAGATATATACAGCGGGAAGAACAAATATTTGATACACTGCTGATTTTGCAGGTTTTCCTACTTACAAAGCATGTAGAGGTCTGTCATTTTTATGATAGGTATACTTCAACTGTGAGCGACAGAATCTAAAACAAAAATCCAGAAAATCACATTGTTTGATTTTTAAATAATTAATTTGCAATTTATTGCATGACATAAGTATTTGATACATCAGAAAAGCAGAACTTAATATTTGGTACAGAATCCTTTGTTTGCAATTACAGAGATCATACATTTATTTGTTTTTCCACCTCCATGCATCACGGTTGGGATGGTGTTCTTGGGGTTGTACTCATCCTTCTTCTTCCTCCAAACACGGCGAGTGGAGTTGAGACCAAAAAGCTAAGTTTTTCTCTCATCAGACCACATGGGCTTATTCCATTCCTCCTGTGGATCATCCAGATGGTCATTGGCAAACATCAGACGGGCCTGGACTTGCGCGGGCTTGAGATGAGATGTACTGCATAAGATAGATGGAGATATATAAGATGGTTTATTTTGTCTTTCTCTCTGAAGTTATTGATAACTTATGAAAGCAAAGGAGGCACCCGTGTCCATCTCTCATGCACATCCAACAGATTACCATTGAGAACAAAGACTTCATGAAATTAGTCTTCTCTACTCAAAGTGCAGTTGAAAACATCCTCAATGAGTTGATAGGATGGG
This sequence comes from Esox niger, assembly GCA_016801105.1. Taxonomy (NCBI): domain Eukaryota; kingdom Metazoa; phylum Chordata; class Actinopteri; order Esociformes; family Esocidae; genus Esox; species Esox niger. Next base: position 10,144 of record JACXGJ010002673.1, on the reverse strand, counting down.
TAAAACCCTCACTCTCACATCCCCCTCAACTGTTTATATATACATAGACATGAAATGATTCTTGAAGTCAAATTCTCATACTGCTGTATGCAAATCAAATAAACAAGTAGTAATATTGTAAGAGTTACATGGCAAAATTCTTATCACTACCAGATTACACACCAGGATGGTACCAGGACCATCTAGTTGGAGGGTAAAGTAAAAAACACATTCCTGGATTTGCAACCCCTCTTTGTCAGTGTGGGGCTGTAGAGCCAAAATGGGTCTCTGAAAGTAGCATACTATTTTATGTATGCGCCCATATATACTCCATGGCAGTGAAACACCTCTGGATTTGATGGCCGGCTGACGAATTCAAAATATTACAAATTTGCACTGCCCTCCAGAAATATTTGCACCCTAGGTAAAAATGTCAATATTGAACAATTGCTAACACATTGAAAATTCCTGCGAGGGAATGAACAGATGCATGTAAACTTGAACCCACAGAACCTCAAACCAGGGCAAAATGTCATCCTTCAGCACAACAACAACAGTCAAATCCTCGCTGGAGTGGCTTGTGGACACGTCTGTCAGTGACCTTAGACCCAGTCCAGGGGACGTCAACACCACTGATTTCTGCAGAGAGACCAGAAGATTGCGGTTTACTGATCACTCCTCATCCAATCTGACAAAGAATGAGAGAATCTACAAGGAAAAATTTGAGAAACTCAAATCCAGGTGTGCAAAGCTGGTAGAGGCATACCCAAGAATACTCAACGTTGTAATCAATGCCAAAGGTTCTTCAAAAAAATACTGAACAAAGGGTCTGGATACTGTAGTGGTCAAAAGTTATAGAACTCCCCCATTTTCCTATTTGCTATTGAAATTCAAACAGTTCTAGTCCAGTGAAAAACCTGAAATGGCACAAAAGGTATGCGGTAAACTGGCAGAGATAAAAAAAAAGATTCATTAACCAAAAACTGAAAAAGAATGTACAATTCAGAGCAGAAAAAATGCCTTTTTCGGGGATCAAGTAATGGGTTAACAACTTACCGCTGTTAAGCAGCAATGGAAGTAAATTATGCTTAAATTAATTGAACAAATAATTCCTCACAATTGTCACAATTGTTGTCGATAAATTACAAACTCTCTGTCAGTATGAAAGCAGTGTTGGAACAGACTATGTTACTACACCCTTATAAGCATTATTTAATATTTAGTATTGTACAGCAAGAAGTAGAATATTTCTATCATAATGGCAAGACAAATGCTATTTACAATGGAAGACAGACAGACTATTATCACCCAAAAAAGTGTAGGTCTTTCTTTTTTGAGAAATTGACATGAAAGGCAAGGTGTCAGTGAGTAAAATTTCCTACACCATAAAAGGTACTTGGAAATTGGAAGAAACACTTACTGGAAGAGGTCTGGCAGACCCAAAGCCACAACATAAAGAAGACAGCCAGTGTGATAGGTGGCTCACAGAACAACAGCCTAAAGCACAGATTAACACTGGTCGAAGTGAGCGACCCTCAGTTTCAACTGTGAAGAGTATTCTTTGAACTGCAGGTTTGTCAGGTTGAGAGGTAATAAGAATGCCATTGCTAAGATAGCAAAATAAGAATAAAAGGCTTGCCAGGGCCATGAAGCACTGTCATGAAGCACTGCCAGTGGACTACTGAAGACTGGAATAAGGTCTTTTGACAAAGAAACAAAAATCACACAGGTATTTTTATACAATTGAGTAGTTGAAAAGATTATTTCTTGGTGTGCGACACCAACTGTCAAACATGGAGGAGCAAGCGTGATGGTCTGGGGCTCTTTTGTGTGATCCAGATTTGCCGACTTCCACAGAGTGAGTGGAACCGGGTAGAGGGTAGAGGTTGAAAGCAAAGCAACCTACAGGTATGACACATTTGTAAAAACTTCTGCAACAGGGTTGGGAATAATTTTCTTAACAATATCTGATTTCCAGTTTAGAAAGAATGCCATTAAGGTGTCCTAAAACAGGTTCCTCAAATCTTTGCTGACATTAATTAATGTGAAGTTGCTTGGTGCAGACAGAGTGGAAGGGGGTTTTGTCCAACCAGCTACACGACATGTCACATTTCCCCTTTGCCCCAATTACATGCGGACAGAATTTTCCATTTTGTACCTCAACCACAACAGAATTTCCAACTGTGAAAGTGTTAAACTATAATGTCAGATAATTTCATCAGATCATCTTGATATCTGGTTTTAGGATAGAGTTCAATTAAAATGTATTGCCTTTCTAGGAGTCTGAATCTGGCAAAAGGACATCAATTGCTTTGACTTTCCCTACACTGCTTGTTCTGCTTGTGGTACTGAGGACTGTTGGTGAGACTAATTAAGTAGGACATGAACTGTCATTAGTCAAAGGTTTTTGTATTGCATCTTCTTTCACATTTAAAAACTTTGTCTCATCTCCTAATATGTCTCTGTGACATCATCTGCCTTGAACAGCTCCACTGGGAAATGGATGCTGCACAAAATACACAGAGAAAGCCATCCCTGTGGCAAAGCTAAAAGAGTACATAATCCAAAATGTTCCTGGAATGTGCAACATTAAGTTGGTGATGCAAGCAAATAGCTATGCAATTTGTCTTTAAAAAGTACAAAGAAAAAGCTAAATTAAAGTTTTCAGATAGAACTTTAGATTAATTGTACTGATTTTTGGATTGATCTCCATATCCATCTCTTTTATTACAGTTTTATCATGGTGAAAGACAGGTAGGTCTGTGTGGATCCTGGCCCCAAGTGGGTAAAGAGTGCCAGTAGCAATAAAGACAAGATACACTTTGTTTTGAATGTTATACTAACCCATTCCACCAGAATAAAATACATATTATTGACATACTATTAACAAGAAACACAAACATTATTGAACTGCATTAGATACGATAAGAATTTTAAATAATCTTCTTTCATGGAATGTTTAGAATTTGTGGGAAAAGTCCTTAATTTCAAGATTTATATTTTTATAGTCAAATGTATTATTAGGGAAGCTTCTCTGAAAATGGTTTCAACTGACCAAGTAAGCCCTTTGTCAGTTATAACATATTTAATATTCCAAACGACGCGTAAAACTAGTCTATAAATGTAAAATACCATACAAATTGCAGTACACTGACGTTCCATTTTAATTAATGAGCACGAAAACATTTAGAGTGTAAAATTACTAGGTCTGCACTAAAATCCAAAGGACAATATTGCCTAATTAACGTTATTTTATTTTTGCACAAAAAGTGTTTCATGTATTTGTAGTTATTGTTGTAGTTATTGCAGTTGATAATAGACATACCGATACCTGGCATGAAAGCCGAAAACGCTTCCTAGATATGAAGTTACTTCATCAACCCCAACTATACTGCTAAATATAGCATACCACCATGAGCTGTTCAATAGAAATTGTTTGAATAGCTCATGGTGGTCAGCTCTAATTCACCACACCCAAACAGTGCCGAATACAACGCCAGTTGTTTCATGATAGACAACATTCCACAAAACATCGTCACATTTCACCACAGACCTACGTATTATAATTAAACATATATCCTACACAGCATACTATAGAACCTTACAGAATCGAGTGTTACAACTGCTCTAGAACCCGAGTAGTAACGAGCAATGTTATAAGGACGTTTCGATCCTGCCCTCTGCCGCTCAGGTTTTATAACCAACCCAAACACACAACATGAAGCCTACATCTCACTAACTGTGTAATCTTCTGGAAGTAATTCAGCAGTCTCAAATCATTATCAAAACCACAATTTCACAAAAATGTCTCCTGGGAATCCCTGTGGAACTATATATAGCCCTTTGAATGTAACCACAGCGACGTTTCGTTCTCAACACTAAAATGCAATTACATCTCTCTATATTGTTAAAGCGGTATAACGACGAATATATACAATTTGTGTGATTTCATGAATATCTTGATGTGATGAAGACGCAGGGTTCTGATATTCACAAGTTTAAGCAAGTTTGTGAATAGCAAACTTGCTTAAAATTGTGACTACAGTCAAATGCTTTTTGTTCCACAACTGAGTTTGGCAGACAAGAATATGGTATTTTCCTAATCTGACTCTATAGTTGCGAGCACATTACAAATATAATTTATAAAATGAAATAAAATAAACATTACAGAGAAGTAATGTCTGAATTATTATCCTTACACTTTAGAAACTCCTAGTCGAAGAATAAATGGGAGCTATGACCGATTTTGCCGATGATTTGTTTGTAGTAAAACACTTGAAACAAACAGCCAAACCGAAATCTCCAGACGGTACCTTCCCACGCGATCAACCTGCCATAAAAAATCTTATGAAACACAGTCTAACGTGGTCATCGATTGCTGTCTTGATGTAAACAATTGAATATACGTTTCTTTTCTACGAAAATCGGAGTGAAGACCAGGCCTCTCAACAAGCAAGCCGCAGCAATAAGTGTCAAGTGCGCTTTCACGCGAAGGAGGGGGGGGGGTTGGCAGGGGAAGTGTTCGGCATTACACCCGCACGCAACTAAGTGGCTCGTGTAAAGCAACCTACAGCCACTGGGTGGCACCATAAAACTAGCAAGCTAGAAGGATGAATGGGCTGTTGCGGTCTCACTGTCACTGTCCTTCCGGGAAAATTGACAAGGATAAATTAGGGGGATACATTTGAGGTATGTATCGCTTACATGTCTCTTCTGTTTATCGTAATTGTATTTACACTATAAACGTAGAAGAGGTTATTTTAATGTTTGTAGCACGTTCTTATTCATATAATAACAACCTGCCTACTTTGCTAGCTGTGCTAGCTATCATGTATCATTTTGAAAACACGACAGGCTTCGGTGCAGCTTAATAAAGTGTAAATACAGGAGCTCTACAGTGAACTGCAAGTATACAGTTTGCTATCCACTTGCGCCCTTCCATGGCACGTTAGCACACGAGACTTTAAGTGTAAACCAGAACTGAATTACCCTTTTCTGGTACGCGTGCCATTCATTGTATTGGTTCTCTATTGTTTCCGCTTGGCACTATTCTTTTAGTCTCCTGTGAAGGTACAATGAATGGCCATGTACGGGAAACCACAGTTGGATATAGTAATTAAAGCTCAGTGTGGGTACGGAATGGTTTAAATCGACAATCCACGATGATTGGCACTGATCAGAATGATCAGAAGAGGGTCTGGGTGTGTTGGAACTTCCACTATCTCCGAAAGGATTCCAGACCATTAGCCGTACAGGTTAGGACAAAAGGTGTGGAGTAATGTGCACTCCTTAGTTTAACGTTTATCACCCGTGCGAGAGGTATCTGGGAAGATCATTTGTGTCTTTGTGTAGGATAGTCTATGGAAAATCTTGAATTATATAAGACAGTGTCTGGAAATGATAAAGCAGGGGTGAAATCAAAGCCATTTCCAATCTTAAATAGGCTTTTCAGTGCCAGGTTTTTTTCTTCCCGTTATTCCTTGAAATAATCTAGAATTGAATTGTGTCATTCAGACTGGCTATGCATTTGTTGTAATGCTGTATTTTTAGGAAATGGTGATCAGAGAGTCATGAAAAGCCCAGCGCCTTGATTGTGGAGTTGAGGAACAGCTGTGCATTCTGGGGGATTCAATGGAGGAACAGGAGCGGGGTAAGTGCGAATATGGTTTTATTGAACAGCATTGGGGCATGTAATGTTAATAAAAAAATATAAAACGGGTGTTACTGCTAATGTTTATGTTGCAGTACAATAAAATTGCCTTAATTTGAATCAAATCTCCATCAGTGTTTATAACTTGAACCTCAATTTCCCAGCACTTGCAGCTCTAGGTGAAGAGGGTCTCTTTAAGGACCCAGTGTTTCCTTGTGAAGAATCCTCCCTGTTTTCAGACTATTCAACCCCCATCGCCAAATTCCAGGATGACATCACCTGGCTCCGCCCACAGGTGAGGCCTGGTCCTACAACTTATCCAATTCCAATATTACCTCTGGTCAGTGTTGGGTTCCATCCAATGTGTTATTATATCGTTTATCACATAACGTAAACAAGCCTGTCCTATCTGTTGACAATGGTGAAACAGATGTTTTTCTGTCTCTGTAGGAGATTTGCCAGTCTCCCAGACTCTTTCCTGAAAATGCCAATGAGGGGCATGCAAAGCAAGGCATCTTGGGAGACTGCTGGTTCCTTTGTGCTCTCACCATCTTAGTGAAGAACCAGCATTTGATGAACAAGGTAGAGCACTAAACATTACGTTCTATCTTGTTTTTGTATCTCTTGTGGCATTGATGTGTTTTTTTCTTTTTGCGTTTATGTTTTGCTGTGAACACCATCTCAGTACTACCAGACACGTGATCAGTGGATTCCAACATTGCTCTGCTCCTGACTATCACCAGTCTGGTTTGGAGTGTTGTGAACCTTTTCATACCCTGTCCTCCGTGTCTCCCAGGTTCTACCCCCAGCCCAGGCCCTGTGGGGGGATAAGGGGTACAGGGGCTCCTTCATCTTCTGCCTTTGGCAGCACGGCCACTGGACAGAGGTAACAGTTGATGACCGTCTGCCCTGCATCGGTTCCAAGCTATGCTTCTCTCGCTGTCAGTCCCCAACTGCCTTCTGGGTATCTCTGCTGGAGAAGGCCTATGCCAAGTAAGTACCAAATGAGAAGTTGAATGTGACCACTGAAATGTCATCAGTTTGATTTATGCATTTGTTAATTAAAATAGTGTTCCAGTGAGATAATTTGTTAGGTTTTGTCATCCTCTGATCACCTCTGTCTTGTCTCCTGCCCCAGACTGCTGGGGTCATATGAGCGCCTGTGGGCGGGGCAGGTCTCTGAGGCACTGGTGGACCTCACTGGTGGGCTGGCGGAGAGCTGGAGCCTAGGGGACTGTGGGACAGAGGACATCCAGGGTCAAGGGTCACCTGACAGTGACAGGGTCAGGAGGAGGCTTGATCTGGACCTTCTTCAGGAGGTTAGAAAAGGATGTTCAGTCAGCTGCTCTGTATCCAGTACCCCTGGAGGTATGTGGAAATATTTAGCTTTTCACATTCTGTGCAATAAATAGCTCTGTTCTGTGGAGGACATTGTTCTCCAGGGAAGAGGGATGTCTTTTATTAAATTTTTTAGAAGCTTAGTGGAAGTTCTGTTGACATCTTGTGACTAACCTGAGAAAGCACAGTACTGGCACACCCAATTGTGCCAACCTGGGGCAGAAGCTATGTATATTTCCCTGTGTTCCTTGCCAGGTGCTAGTGAGCTGGGCCAATCCCATGCCCTGAGCGTGATGGACTGGGTGGATGTGAAAACCGTTGAGGGGAGAACAGTGCGATTAATCCGCATCAGAAACCCCTGGGGCAGACGTTGCTGGGAGGGAGCATGGAGAGAGTGGTAGGGTGTTGTCGTATGCGTGCATGCATGCGTGTGTGCGTGCGTGTGTGCGTACGCACGAACATATTTGTAATTTTCAGCCTGGCCCCGTAATAATTATTTTCTGAAAAATGTCTGACTCGGTTAGTAAACGGGCTCTCTCTCCCCGGCAGTGGAGAAGGCTGGAACTCCCTGGACCCAGCCTGTAAAATGGACCTGCTGGGCTGGACCCAAGATGGACAGTTCTGGGTGGATGAAAACGAGTTCCTATCCCAATTTGATAACATCACAGTAGGGTATCCCATCAATGATGAAGGACACCTGCAGAGCATCTACTCTGGTAGACTTACCTCAAAAGCTCCTCAAGTCCTTTTCACCAATGTCCATTTGTTTTTTATGACAGTTGGAAAGAGAAGCCAGTGTTGTCTTTCAAATCAATTGTCCGTCCAATAGGAGAGCTGTTGACCCACCGGCAACAGACGGGTGGCCGCTGGGTCAGAGGTCACTCAGCGGGCGGGTGCCGTAACAACAGCAGCTACAGCAGCAATCCTAAGTTCTGGCTCCGAGTGTGTGAGAGGGGTGAGGTGTTAGTGTCTCTGCTACAACACAGACGGTGTGGCAGGAAAACAACAGCACGTCGCTACACACAGCCACCAGCAGAGGGCAGCAACACAAAACACCAGCACCACCAGGCCATTGCTCTGCACTTGTGGAAGGTTGGTAATGTGGCCTCGCCCTCCAATGGTGCTTATAGATGTTAAGTCTGTCTTTCTGTACGTATCACGGCACATCAATTGAAGACGTTCTCTTGACCTCTCAGTTTTTTGTCTTTACACGCATGTGTGATCTGCTCGTTTATCACCAGGTAGAGAAGAGGCGGTTGAACCTTTGTCGGACTCTGAATAGCCCTCCCTGTGCCTCCACTCTCTGCCATGCCTATGAGCGGGAGGTGGTGCTACACACACATCTGGAGCCTGGCTTCCACCTTCTCATCCCCAGTACCTTTCTGAACGGGGTTGAGGGCAGCTTCCTTCTCAGAGTCTTCTCCTCTACCCCGACCTTACTCAGGTCAGAGTGGGAGCTGCTTTCCCATTTTATATTGGAGTCCCTGAGTAGATGCTCGCATCCTGAATGACCAGTTTAACATGGACTAAATGAGATAAGTGGCTTATGGGGAAAATATTTAAGGTTGGTAAGACGTATTTGGATGTAAAAGCAGATTAGCAGCATGGGCTTTGAAGTAAAATAACAACATGGAGGGGTATTTGAGGTATTCTGTTCCTTGTTTCAGTCAAGCAGTCTGAGAAGCGGATATGGTTGTTGTAATATCTGTCACTGACTGTAGGGGGAATCATTTATTTGTGATGGGATCTCAGGTTCATTTGAATATTGTGCTTTATCATGTCTTTTTCTGTACGTTTTATTGTGGTCTACCTTCCTGCAGTGCTGTAAAGACTCCAGTGCCCCCATTGCCTTTGGGAACAGAGGGGGAATGGGAGACAAACTACTTCCGGGGCAAGTGGGTCCTCGGGTCAACAGCCGGGGGTTGCAGAAACTTCCGTTCTCACTGGCAGAACCCTCACTTCCTGGTCACAATGGGCAGTGACCTAGCAGGGTTAACTGGTGACAATGTTAGGGTCACTCTCCACCAGAATTGCCCTGACACTGACCTGCAGGCCATTGGCTTTCATCTCTACAAGGTGAGCTAGGTCGTATCTATTAGTAGGGTGGACTTTTTTACTCTGTTTTCTTCTGGTTGGTGCCCTATCCAGAAGGAGCATTTTATGTAGAATATGTGACTGAATTAACAAGTTGTGACTAATTCTGTGATGGTCTCTATCTTTTCAGGCTCCAGAGGGACAGGAGCAGACCGAGTGTACAGTGCCCAGGGACGAGGAGCCTGTGGCCAGCTGTGTTCCCCACTGCTACACCCAGGAGGTCAGTCTGGCCTGCTGTCTTCCTCCAGGAGCCTATGTCATCCTGCCTTCCACCTACCTGCCTGGCTCTCCAGGCCAGTTCACCCTCACCGTGGCTCGCAGAATAAACAGGTAGGCCTGGTTTCTTTTCACTCACTACCTCCATTTTTACCTTCTGCAAGCTCCCTTGGTATGAGGAGGGCCTGTAATTCAGAAAGTCTGTAGCAAATTCTTTGAGAATTGTCCTGTGTACCTGAACACAGGACCTCCCTGAGGGTGGTTTGTACTTGTTTCAGGAGAGTGGTGAAGAGTCAGGAGAATCTAGGCAGAGCCATTCAAGAGGTGAGTGATTGTTGGGCTGTGTGTACCAAGTCTGGTTCGAAACAACTCTGTGAGTATCATAGGTCTTTAAAATACCTTGGACATTCAAACATTTTGGGAGACATTGTCCAAACCTGGTATTATTTTGAAAGAGTTCATTAGATGTAGCTGAAAATATTGTTAAATTAAAAGCTGACAGTCATTGTCCAGTGCTTGAATACAGAGCTCTGAGAAATCCATACTGCAGAAGTATTTGTGCACTAGAGGTAGCAACTTTTACCTTGGGACCCCCGGTAATGTAAACCATGTCCACCAGGGGGCAGTGTTTATTAAATCTGTTCCCTTCTCTGTTTGTTGTGGCAGGTCTCTCACATCTCGGTGATGCGTAGTTAGCTCTGGGAGCTGTGCTGCCGCTTTGCTGACGTGGGCTTGCGTTGGTTCTGGCTGCAGATGAAAGGAGTGGGTCTTCCGTGTGTGTGTGTGTGTGTGTGTGTGTGTGTGTGTGTGTGTGTGTGTGTGTGTGTGTGTGTGTGTGTGTGTGTGTGTGTGTGTGTGTGTGTGTGT
>JACXGJ010002672.1:0-62571 GCA_016801105.1 Esox niger | reverse complement strand
GGGTTAGGGAGTTAGAGGGTTACAGGGTTGGATGGTAACAGGGTTGAAGGGTTAGGGAGTTAGAGGGTAACATGGTTGGATGGTAACAGGGTTGAAGGTTTAGGGAGTTAGAGGGTTACAGGGTTGGATGGTAACAGGGTTGAAGGGTTAGGGAGTTAGAGGGTAACATGGTTGAAGGGTTGCATGGGTTGAAGGGCAGGAGGAGTTATTTTTACTTGACGCTAAATGGAAAGATTGGGACATTAACTTGCCTGCTACCCCCTCTCCTTGATTCATTTCATTCAGATGATCACAAAGACAACATCTGGGATGGATTAAGAGTCTTGCCATCTCTTTCCTCAGATGAGTGTGTATGTAATCATATTAAACTTCATATGGAGCTCTGATGTTTCAGATGACATCACGCTAAGCTTGAATAAGCCACACAAGACTATCGACTGTATCCCAGTTCCTTAAATTAAGATACATACATCAATATGGGTCAAAACCTGAGCAAAGCCTAAACAGACTAAGGAGCAAAAGGAAAGTCCTTTGGTCAAAGACAAACATATTGTAGACCAAAAGGGCTAAAATGATCTGTGATGATTACCAAATAAACAGATAACAATATTTTCACTAATGCACAGCAATTACTGAGATAAGAGTGTCACAACAATAATAGCTAAAGTAAATGGCATGTAAGATACATCAGCCAGGAGTCGGTATCAATATACTGTATCTTACTAAAATTGGCACTGTCCATAACACTTTTTTACAATATTCCTCTGTCCAGTGTCTGTGCACTTTAGCCCCTCTTAATAATTTATTTGTATTGGCTAGAATGAGATACGGTTTTCTCTTTGCAACTCTAGACTCTGGCTTAGATTCAATTTGATTAGATCCAACTTTATCGTCATTGAACTGTACAAGTACAGTACAATGAAATGAAGTTGTCGTTTAGCATTAGAGGTTAGCAGTTAGCATTAGAAAGCCAGCATCCCACAGGCAGATTGGCGAGTTTTAGAAGAAAATTAATTGTGTCTGGCCATTTTGAGCCTGCAATCAAACTTTTGTTTGATTGAATTTGAATCTTTTGAAATAAGAAGCATAATCAGAATCCACCTTTAATTAAATGTAAGCCCGGATAACTGGATGCAAAGGTATCGACATTGGCTTATGGTGCTATGTGAATATTGCCTATCAGTATCAGCCAGTCATTTTCTTTTTGGTGTATCACTATGGCTTTGTGTTGGTACATCAACAGTGGGCATATAGGGTAGCCGAATACAGAACATAGTATTGTAATTAAACCACCTCTTGCCCATGCTAGCACGTCTAGGAGCCAGCCTATAGAAAAGGATGAGCATGATGAAAGAAGATAAGTATCACCAGGAGAAGCTTAGAATGACACCAGGAAAGATAATAGACTTACCGTTGCCAGCTCATCAAACTTCCCAAAGAGTTCGTTGAGTAGCTTGACCAGCTCTTGGGCTGTACACTGAGACGCTAGACTGGTGAACCCCACAATGTCAGCAAACAGGATACTGAGAGAGAGGTTAGGGAGAAAACATTGTTCAATATACAAAAAATACCTCCCAATCAATACAACAGCATATTAAAGTACTGAGCACATTTTAAAAGAACGATTTAGCAAAGAAAATAAAGATACAAAAATGAGACAGAATGAGAGGTTTGGATGAGGAGGGAAAGAGGATGAAAACTTCCAAGATAACGGTTATTGCCTAAGCTTTGTGACTTAGTAGTATCTGCAGTTAAATACCAAACTCTTCCAGAAGCCCCAAGAGGGTGCCTGATTTTGCAGGTACCAGATTATTTTGGGCCTGGCGAAATGGAAAAGCTAAACCCTCCACTAGGGGCAATGTGAGTGCCTATTACCATCTCATAAGCTTTAGGCGTCTCTTGTGGAGGTGGACTGTGGATGGGCGTTTAAGCTGCTTACTCCTGATCTGAGGGTCGCATGTTCTATCCAAGTGCTCTGCACTCTTATTCATCTTTTTGCCTTAAACAAATCTTTAACCTTAACCACTTTGAAAGACAAATACCGTATAAAAATAACCCTAACATAGAATTAAACATTCCCTAACCTGAATCCCAGATTCTGAACAAATGTTGAAACATGCATTTGGGTTCAATCTATGTGGAATTTGTGAGCTGCAGATGATTAAAAGGTTATATATATAGTATGCAAATTACATTTTCCAAAGACATCCATTTTGTTAATTCTACAGTATTTTCTTGCATTTGATACCATGTGTTGGTAAAATAAAAATCTGAGCCCTGAGATGAAAGATTGTGCCAACACAAAATTAATGACATGAGAATGGCACAAAAAAGATTGCCTCATGGGACTTCAGTGACATTTGAAAGGTGACATCAAAGTGGACGAGAGCATTTTCTCTTTTGAAATTGTGTTTGGCTTCAATCAATCCAACATTCTGACAAACAAACCAAGACAGCCAATGAAAGTCCTAGTTCTGTTTCATTGAATTCCCAAGATAAATATTAATTGGATCGAAGATGACAAACGTCCCGCTACAAGGCAAATTAGCATTTTCCAAGCTAGGGATTGTTACCCCATGTGGGATCATCAAAAAAATAAATGATTTCAGAGATGTGCAGGAATTGCAGGAATAAATCTTTTGTAAGCTACATACAACAGGGTTCTGGAAGTAACCTGGTAACCACGGGATGTTAAAGCAGTTCATTTTTATTCCAACAAATGTGGCTCAAACTTTTAAACAGTATAAGCTGCAAAATACAAAAAGAGCAGGTGTTGCCTTTATACCAGGTAAGTATGACTGAGAACAACACATTGTCAGCAATGAGCAGGGAGTTGTTTGGGTTAACTGCCTTCTTCATGGAGAGAATGTACAGATTATTCACCGTCAGGGTCAAGAACTGGCAACCTTTAGATAACAGGTTGGATGATCTAACCACTAGGCTACTGCCAGGCCCCAAATGCTGCCAGTTATAATGTTCTTTTCTACAAAGACAATGACTCATAAATGACGGATGGCTAATGACGGATGTTTTCCTGAATTTGCCAAACCTTTCTGATGAATTTAAAACCTGAATTAAGGATTTGATATTTAAATACACCCTTTCTTTACATGGTTGGGTGGCAAAGAAAGACCCAATTTGGAAAAAAAAAATGCAGTTGTAACCATTAAGCTTGATAAACTAGCCACACAAACTTTGAAGTGACTGCTGAATATAAAAGGACTTTTGTGCAGTAGAATACTCTGGCCCCTAGTTACGTTGTCTAACATATCTTCAAAGGTGCATCTCACAATATGAATTTGTACAGAGAAAATAATTTGTCATCACAGATATTCAATGACAAAACTGTTTTGTATTTGTTTGAGTCTGTATTTGTCCAAGTGTCTTTCTGCCTTTTCTGTGGGATGGTGGATTTTAAAGTGTGAAAGAGAGTGCGCTTACACTGTGTGTCTCTGCGGCATGGCAATCTGCGTTCTGTTAAATGCCAGTTTGTCATATCCCAGATGTCAATGCCATGAGCTGCAATGGATTCAATTTACTGTGAATGTTTTAATTGGAGGCCATCTGCGAACCTCAAACATTTGGAGAGAGAACTTTAAATATTGTGCTCAAGGGGAAACATGAGAAGTTGAATGTGTTTGTGGATAAAGCACATCCCTTACGAAACTTCCACCCCAAACCATTTCGAAGAAATTAAGAGGTCCATGGAACAAAACCAATGGAAAAGCCATGAAAATATGTGGGAACGATCGTGAATCTATTCTTTACCCCTTATTAAAATGAGCCCATATCTGGGAAATGTTTTCTTTTTGTATTTCACACAATGTTAAATTTCAACAATCAACTACATTACATCTAATCAAAAATATATCCCAGACAGTATATACCTGTAACAAAAAAAGATATGCCACCCAACTATTGCCACTCCTGTTTTCAATCTCCTTGCAAGGATATTGAAAATGAGGCTTCTATAAAAAAATGGACATTGGAGAACACAATATCTTAGATTACGACTCCTTACCGAATATTTGCAGATCCTTGATATATTTTGGTTGCTGCCTCTGGACTCCCTTGTTTGGTTGAACCAACAGGTTTTCAAAGGCTGAGTCTGAGTTAACCAATGAAACAGGTTCATTTTGAGGTCAAAGGCCATACCAAAAGCATTCCTCAATTTGATGATTTGGTGTTATTGTCCTACTGGAACATTTTAAAAAGACCTTTGTTGTATAAAACATAGCTCAGTACTTGCATTATTCATGTCATGCAATCTATTTTTCTCAACTTTGTCAATGGTGCCAATCATTTTGGATCTGCCAACACATACCAGACCAGCACTATACCCTCCAGCCTTGACCCCCTCAAACAAATCATCCTATTAGGGCAATATATGTGAGCAGATGTTATTAGCCCAGTGTTGAGTAATATCCTCCTCACCCAGCACTCCATCACCAGGCCATGGGGACAAATCTGACCTCCCCATGTAATCGTCCATCATCTTCCCCACACAGATCTCATCTCAACATATACCAAAGGACATCACAGCCTGAGAATCACTGTGACAGCAAAAACAAACGTCTGTTAATTCCACTGTATTAGATTGCATTGTCATTTCCTTCAGACCCTCTGAATACGACACACACCACGGGCCTAGTGCTTTGGATTGGAATGTAATCCCATTGTTTGTGAAAAGGCCAGCAAAGCAACTCATGGGGTCAAGGCTGCAGGCTTGTGTGTGTGTGTGTGTGTGTGTGTGTGTGTGTGTGTGTGGAAACATTGTTGACATCAAGGTTCTTGTAGAAAGCGGCGGCGGCGCAGAAAGGGCCTGATGATGTGGTATGTGGAGTGAAGGGACCCTGAGCAGGGGTCCAATTACACCCCGGCTGAATAATGCTGCTGGATCCCTGTGTGAGAGGACAGGGAGGCAGCAGGCACTTTGACACACATACACACACACACACACTCACAGAGAGCACATCATCAAGCGGCGTAAAGCCTCTAGAGGGCTGTGCTCTATGAGCTCTACCTGTCAAGCGTGACCAGAATGTGTCAGGTGGGATTCAGGAGACAATCGTGATACAACCCATCTATCTCACTGTCTGTTTGTCTTTTCTGTCTCACTGCCCGCCTGTCTGTCTGTCTCATTGTCTGAATGCCTTCATGTCTCACTGCCTACATATCGGTCTGTCTGAGGTTAAGTAACAATAGCAGACTGTCAACACAATTTGGCACCTTGTCAGTTATGTGGAACAATGCGTGTGTGCGTGTGTTTTAGTTTTGTCCGTTTATGTAAGTGTGGGTGTGGGTGTGTCTGTGTGTCTACGGTTGGTATGCAGGCTGCAGGGTTCACAGCAAGCTCTCATGGGTAGGATAAGGCAGATGGCATTCTTTGCTGACTGGATAAAGCTACAGCTTCTTTGCTGTTACCACCTTGTTTGTGCACAAACAAGCTAGCGGCACTGAGGCATTGCTTTCCTTACATCTACATTCACTAATTTAGCGGTTGCTCTTATCCAGAGCTACTTTAAGATAGCGAATTCCTCTTAACAAGCCAAGTGGGTCATCCACACTGCTCAGTCAAATTTAGTTCACCTTACTCAATGCAGAAGTAAAATCAGTGCTGGGAGGAGAATGAACAGTGATTCGGTTGTGTGTTTTTTTTCACCTATCTATCTTAACATTTATGTTGGAACTATGGAAAAAGTATTACATAAATGACCCCCCCCCCAAAGAAATATATAATCAAATTAAGTAAATGTTTCCTTAAAAGGGTGGTCCGCAAAGTTATTCTCTTTGCATCACTACTACCCTCTCTTTCCTAGTTTATTTCCACACATAGGACTTTATATTCCTTGCTTTCAAGTGCCTGTCTTCATTTTGCAATACAGACACACTCACACACAAACACACACACACACACACACACACACACACACATACATACACACACACACACACACACACACACACACACACGAATGAGCTGCAAATTAAGAAATGAATAAAATCTCATTTTAAAATATGAGATTTATTACAAATATTTTGCTAAGCAACATTCTTGTTTAGGAGCATTCTTCTGTTTGGCAGGCATTTCATGTAAGTTAGTTAAGCAATATAAGGCGGACGGGGTTGTTTTAATGCAGCCATGGTATTGGAAATACAGCACAAACCCCACAGATGTCCAATTATGAACAGGATATCAACACAACTGTGAAAGAGTAAATGTTTGTGATGTCATACCCACCAGTCACATATGTCAAGGCTTTAAGCCAATCAGGATTAAGCACTCAAACCACCCATTTTTTTTAATCTTTCCCATGGGGTAGAATATATGCATCAATCAATGAGAGTGGGACTTGCTGCACGTCAATTGTCTAAAAACTAGGGATATTTGAACTCTCATTGACTCGTGGGAGCCATTTGGATTCATTTAATTGAATAACTAGTATGTTTAGATTTATTTAGCCATGCTCGCAGACGCAGTACGGCGCTCCATTCTGCATGGAATATAATTGTTCTGTCCCCAGTATGGACTCGTTTTTCTATGTGACATGGAAACACTGCAATGGTAAGTGTTTGAGTCGTGAGTGTTACGGTATGTATCATAATAAAAAATACATTTCAGAGGGAATTTTCTGAAAATGTTGACATTTTACAAATGCATTAACAGACCAGCCTATGAGTTGCCAGCAATTGAAGTCACCCGGCCTGTTCACACCACTGAGGTTTGTGGTAATTCCCTGGCAACACAGTCTGTCTTGTGTTAATGCTTATGTAACAGTACAACTTTTCTTAACTTCTGCAATTATTTATATTTTTCATAAAGACAAGATTATCAGTACTGCATAACATTTAAGTGTTTTGTCGCTTCCCACGTCATTCCTCACCAGCCCCAATAATCCAAGCAAATTTCATAATTTCATATAAATCAAATCAAATTCCCCCCACAGTTGTGGAACATTAAAATAGAGAATTGAATAAGCTAGTGTAACACTGTTTACATTGCAATTACAGACCTGTAAAATAGTTTACTTTGAAATTTTAGCCCACACAAATTGTAGGCTCCACTTTAGAATAGGCTTGTGTCTGTTTCAAAGGATTGTCAGTGGGTCCTAACTGCATGTGAACAAGGCCTAAAGCCCTTTAGTGCAGGGAAAGATACAGAGCAATCAGCAGCACTCAACGGAGATGTATCCATATTTAACCACACACGCACCCACACACACCGACACGCACACACAGACACACACACACACACACACACACACGCACACACAGCATTAGGCAATGCAGTTCAGTCTCCAATGCATTTAATCTCCTACAGTGACTTAATCTGAAAGCTAAGCAAACTTCAAACCTAACCTCTAAATCTGACTACATATAGGTAGCCATCAGACAGTAAAAGAAAATACATTTGGAGGAGTATGGACAGGATTGGAAATAGAGTATGGATTTAGAGAGAGAAAAAGACAGATAGAGAGAACGATATGGAGAAGAGGGGATAAGAGACAGAGACGGAAGGAGGGGGGAGAGAAGGAAGAAGAATGAAAGAAGTGGGGGTAGGATACAGATGAGAGTGAGAAAGATAGAGTGGGAAGGTGAGAGAGTGAGAAAGACAGAGTGGGTAGGTGAGAGAGTGAGAAAGAGAGAGTGGGTATCAGAGAGAGTGAGAAAAAGAGAGGGGGCAGGAGAGAAAAATATGAAGTGAGGGGGCAGGAGGTGTAAACAAATTACTTCAAAGCTAGGTAATCACATGAGAGCCCGTCTGCCCACAAAAAACATCTCAGATTGATCACAGACTTTTTATTGGATGAAATGGGAGGAAGAGAGAGAGACCATAAAGACCATCAGGACCCACTCGAGTCAATTCTCCAATAACATTGCACAATAAAAGGAAAAAATCTAAATTGCCCAAACCAAAACAAATGCTGGTGGTGTTGATTGTATTCTAAAAGATATGATACAATTTTAGACAAGAATTCAAATGACCCATTCATCCAGATGACTCTACAACAGTACCCTGAGGTCCGGCAACTTTCCCAAGATTTGGAACCAAGGCTGAATAACCGGATTCTACAAAAGTGGTTACAAATTTCCCTCAAATAATCCTTTTGTCACGTATACAGCAGAGAACAATCTAATTGACAAAGAAACACAACAAAAGTTGTCATCTAATGCTTACTTGATTTCAGCAAAGTTTTTGACTTAATCCTGCTCTAATCCGGTATTGTACAGGATCTGCTGGACAAATTGATGGAAAGCTGTGTCAGAGTTATAAAACAGTACATTATAAAGTCAACATACACAAGTAACAAGTGTGTGGTTATGGTTGCAAAAAACATGCAGATTCCCATAGTGTTTCCCACAGGGTGGGGGATGACACTACTGGACTTAATTACTGGAAATAGAATGTCTTCTGTTTGCAGGTGATCTGGTGTCCATAATTGTTTTTAAAAAAATCCAGCAGCTGAATAAAGACTTTAAACATAATAGCTTCCTTGCCCTTGAGTAAACCAAAAATGACATTTACCTTGGCCTGAAAATCAACACACACAGGTAAGCAGGTGAAGAAGGGCCTTCTATACCATCAAATTAACATAAAACTTTACATCCGCCATTTAGAACACTTATGGGAATAATATGGGACAAACACCAAATGGAGACTCATGAATTCCAAAAGAGTATCCCTAGAGTACCACACAAAACCCAGATGATTAACGTAAAGACGAATTTGGACACACGCACAAATGATCAAAATTCCAAAAAGAGATGTTACATTTTACAACCACATGACCGAGATTCTCAAACCTTCCATAAGAAAAACGGTCTCTGTTCACAAACACAAACAGGCACCCGCCGAACTCCAGGTCATCAACAGTTGACAAACAGAAAGAATCGTTCCAAAACTGCCGAATTGCTCCTTGTAGACTGACCCAAAATCAAGAAAAATTGCTCAGTTGGTAAAGCACATGATTGCAAAGCCAGGGTTGTGGGTTAAATTGAGAGAGAATGAAGAGAGGGAGGCAGGAACAGAGTTATGGGGGACAAAGGGAAGAGAGAGGGGGAGGAAAGGACTGATGGAAAGAGTAAAAAAGGGCCTCTGGAAGTGGAAGAGATACTGAAATCGATGAATAAGCACTCAGTTAACCCACTAAATAAATCGCTGGTCCCCCTCCAGCGAAACCACAGTGTGCCGGCCTGTAACATTTTGTGCAAGCTAATCTAGCAAACACTACCACCCACCACTGACTGGGACATCATGCCCCTCTGCTGCTCACAAGCAGCTCTGATCTAGGCCAACTCAATCACTACAACAGCAAAACTACCAGCAAGCCCAATAACATCCCAACTTAGACATGTCTATTCTGTAAAACCACTTAGAATGGTGGGCAGGAGTGGAGTGCAGGCTCGCTTAACATCAATTAAAAGGAAATTTGACTATTTATTTATTCTACACAGTGAATGTGAATGAAAATAAATCATTTTTTTAGATTTATTGTATTTTAGGGTGAAAAAAATTGAAATGATTTCATTTGATATGACAGCATGACAGAAAGCTATGCAGATTTTCTTATCCAATGTCTTAAATTTTCTTATCTATGTGGTGGGTGATTTATTTTTAAAACAGCCTTCTGAGAAAAGACCTGGTAAAGATTTAGGTTGTCTGATATGTGTTGAAAACCGCTGCTGCGTTTATGAGAGCAACTGTTCAGGGTTGTTGCACACAAGTTTGTTTGTAGCATAGGCTACGGCATTCCAACTGCCTTGCAGAGCCGTACTGTATGTAACAGAATGAAAAGATAAAACTGTGTCCACCCAAGCCAAAAGAATATCTCATATCATGCACATGTCATATCCAACATTCGATTAAACTTCCCAAAAGATAACGCATATTTTTGTTGCTACCCAACATTATTATTTTTTATATTTGCAGTATTTTGAAAACGTTGTATGTAGCCCTGCAGTAAGTTGAATGGGTTCCTAAACTTGTGAAGTAGCACGT
Organism: Esox niger; assembly: GCA_016801105.1. NCBI lineage: Eukaryota > Metazoa > Chordata > Actinopteri > Esociformes > Esocidae > Esox > Esox niger. The sequence goes on along the minus strand of JACXGJ010002672.1, from coordinate 52,571 downwards.
GTTGTGTGCTCTACAGCACTTTCCGCAAGCGAGAGATTTACACATTTTGACGGACGGTGCAACACTAAGTCTAAGCGCTTTAAGCGCATAGACAATTTTTCAAAGTGTGTCGTTGTTCCCCTTTAAAGCTCAATTCTGCAATAGAGGATTCTGGAAGTGAGCAGAGGAGCTCAGTCGGTAGGGCGCTTGAGTTGTCGTATTGCAGACGGCAGGATATTACTACTGCTCACTGAACGTTGCCTTATCCACCTTTTACTGTAGCTCGGAGGAGCCGTGACTCGCCAAGCGTTTCCCGTCCTCGGGGAACCGAGGAGATGTGAATCTCCTGAAGTTGGAATACTCCTCCCCCATGGGCCACAGCACACAGCCTTGACTTCTACCTGACCGCGGTGTGAGCTGGGCTTCAGGAGGTCTTTACTATAACACACAATCATTTGTGCATTGTTATGTGAATATATTTTACCCCTGGAATATAAATGTATTTGTTCAAATCCTGTCAAGTGTTGCCTTCAGCAAGGCACTGCATGGATTATGGAAGCACTCTATTTACAAAATCAATATTACAAGTGACCTTGGATTTAGGAATGAATATTAAATCAATCGCAATTGTGAGTTACAGACACAGAACTTAGATACAGCTACCAGGCATGGTGAATCTGTTGGGTACATTCAAATAATTTAGCAGAGTAACCTACAGTAGTGAGTACATACACTTTTGTTAGTTTTAGTCCCATATTTCAGTCCGTTTTCAGTTGGCCCAACTTATTTAGAAAAAATCATGTTTTGTCCCGTATTTTCACTTGGTCCTGTTTCTTTATCGGTCCGACCTACTGCCCTTTTGAAAAGCGACAGTTTGTCATGAGTTGCCACCACTGTCAATCTTGTTTATGTTTTACAGACAATGATACGATCACATTTTAGTTCTCACGAGCAGCCAAGCCCAATAACCTGTGTGAGCGAAATCCCACCTTGCTGTTACAACCATCCATGAAGGAAATGTTATTGGTTCGAGTACATGTTGCATTAAAGTGCACAGCTTTCAGTGACAAACATTAAAGACAAGCGGACTCTGAGAAAGACTGACTCATTGAAAAAGTACAACAGGCCCCCGGAGTACACACCCCCCTGAATGAAATTTGCATTAATTGAGTAGGCATTGGCCTAATTATGTTACGGCATTACTGTCGTTGCTGTGTACACCTGAAACGTAGGCTGTGTTAGTTTTCACAGCTCAATGGGTTCATGTTATCCAAAGTACAAACACAAATGTTGTTGTTTCAATCCAATTCATTTATTTGTCACATATGCAATATTTTTTATAGTATAGCCAGAGAGACGCAATGTGTTGTACTGAGTGACCGGCTCTAATGTTCCCTCAATCCAATAAATTATATATAATTTAGTATAAACCTGTTCACCCCAACTTTTGTATTTGCCCCATGTTGGACTGGAATCCACACTGGGAAGCACCATGCCCTAGCAACTGAGCGGCTCTGGATTTGGGATAATGCACTGTACTGTATTTTAAAAACAGTGACCCTTTCTCACTCTCAGAGTTCGGTATATCCACACGGTAGGTTTGGTCAAATTCTGATGTTTTCTTTTGTGGAAACGGTCTAACACAAACAAAGTTTCTGTGCCTCTTCTTTAAAAAATGTATTCTGAAAATAGATTCATAAATATTCTCGTCCAGCTTAATATTTGTAGCCCAATCATTCTCAACTTCTACTACTTCACACACCAATGGTTGTTTCCATCCTCCCTTCACAATTCGTACTATTACATAAAATGGTAAATTGAGGCTTGCCTGTAAAACTTCCATTCAGCATCTGACTGCAACATAGTCAATCTCTTTCAGTTTCATGGGGATAATTATATAGTTCCAGAGTCCTCTTTCCACTGGGTTGAGAATTCAGGTCGGAGTCCTACCTGACGTTGTCGTGGCGTTGGATATAGATCTTGTGAAAGATCCTTTCAGGAGGCTTCAGGAAGTCTTCTTTCATCTCCATTGCTACGTTCCTTGGCAACAAACTCATCAGAAGCCGCTCCTGAGTGTGTGTGTGTGTGTGCGTGTGTGTGTGTGTGGGCAAGAGAGAGTAGGTCATAATAGAAAGAGGGAGAAAGAGAAAGATGAAGACAGCAAGAGGAAAAAAATATATTTCTACTACAAAGTCAATCTAACTAGAGAGTGTAAGAGCAGAGTGTCAGTTGTCAGTGGTACAAATAAGAACAGTGACAGACCAAAATATGGCAGATCAAATAGAATCGGGACTGAGCCCTCAAGGGATGAAAAAACAATATGATATGAAGAAGGTGCTGATGCACAAAGGAGCAATTATGCACATGATTTAAGATGATTTCTCAATGTCTACGTGTGTGCATATTATGTACCTGTTTCTCATTCTCGTCCTCCATGCGTAGCCTCTCCTCAATGCAGTTACGTGCCTGTAGGAAAGCCTTTCTCTGTGCTCGCTCAGTCAGGATGCGTACAAACAATCCCGACAGGTTCACGCTAGTAAACAGCACTGTGTTGGCCACCAGCTGCAAGCACACACAACAAACAACACAACGTTATGCCACTTGGCATACGCTTTTATCCAAACTGACACAGGATCCCCGCAGAACTTGAACGTATGACCTTTTAGTGTTGCTGTGCCACACTCTCACCAACTGAGTTGCACACAGCCGGGCCCTCTAGTCAAGACAGTCTTAAATAGGTCACGTATTCACAACGGTCTGATACTCAGGCGAATTACATTAACATCGGGATTGAGAAACGATGCTTTGACAGCTAGCTAGCTACCCCTGTCATGTTGCTGAAGCCAAATGCTTCTGACAGCACATAACGTTGTAGCTGCCTTATATCTTTAATGCATTAAGGGGCAGGTGAAGATGCTGAGCGATCAGAGACCATCTGGCCTAAACAGATAGCACAGAGACGGAGTCACTTTAAGGTAGAGGAAGAAATGAGCCGTACTATACATTCACTATTATTATGAAACCAAAACCTATTTCCTTCTTAGGGATTAGGTTTTGGGGAAAACATACACTTGGGGTTAGTGTTTGAATTGGAGTTAGTTTTAGGCGTAGGAATTGGGGGTTAGGGATAGACATTAGGGAATGTATAAGAAATGATGTTAGGCTAATTAAGTTAAAATTAGGGTTAAATTACTGTTACGGTTAGAGTTAGGATTGGTGTTTAGGTTAGGTTCAGGGTTAGTAGATAGGGAACATGGATTTCGGTGTTTCTGTTCTGAACATTGAAAAACAATGTGTATGCATGTGTGTTTGTGTGCATGCGCATGTGTGTTTTTGTTTGTGTAGTCTTGGTTTAACTATACATTTGGGGACCAGATGTCAAAGGAAAGATGAGTGTGAAACAGATGAACAGAATGACTAGAGTAAGACAGGTTGAAAACAAATGATGTGTACATGGTGAGACCAGTAGAGAAAAAAAAGATAAACAAGGGTTAGACACATTTCCAACAACCGAAAGATAGAGGATTAGACAGATAGAAAACAACAGAATGACTTGAGTGAGACAGGTACTCAACAACCAATATACAGAGGGTGAGACAGGTAAAAAAACAAAGAATGACTACAGTGAGATAAGTAGAGAACAATGGAAAGACAGAAGCTGATGTGTGAACTTAGTGTTTTCCATGTGGCTGAGCATGACTGGGCCTGGCGCTATATGACATTTTCATCAGCCGAACAGGGCCTACTCACACACACACACACAAACACACACACACACACACTTAAACTTTGCACACTTAAACTTCTAAACCAGACTTTCTTATCAGAAGCTATACTCAACATGGACACTCATTCTATGGTGATTGTTTATTTGTTTTGCCAGAGTTTTCTAAGTTCAAGACATTGATTTTGGGTGATGACAAGTGGAGAGTAGAAGCAGCTAAGCAAATAATTTTTATTAAAAAGTATTAGATGCACAGTACTGTCCTGTAGCATGGGTGATTGTTCTGTCACAAGGTCAAGTCTGATACTATCAGCCTGACTAGCAACTGTTAAAAACTGGGATCTGACCTGACCCCCAAGTCACAATATACCCATGGTCCCTGGGGCCATACTGTCAACAACCCTCAAATATCCAAAAATAGTATTATTGTGTTGGTGTACTCTTCTAAAAGAAATCAACAAAATCTATGGAATGGAGGATTAGTACAAGGTCCGGCGAATATTAGTACAAGTGACAAGCACTGCCAAAAAGGGGTGAATGTAAAAAAGTAACAAAATGAAGGGTACGAGTGTGAAAAGTCCTTAGTGTTTGACTGCCTGTACTCTTTTTGACAGAGGCATGGCTATTATTGGTTTGTTTGCTCTTTCATAACACCAAGCTGAGTACAGCCTTGACTTTGATGCTGTTTGATGAGCAGCTGGGAAGCCACATGGGCGATGCAAATTGAGGAAGGGCAGTTGTTGTCAGCAGGGATTTTCTGGTCTCAACACGCTCTAACGTCTCCCTCAGGCAGCTCGGGCAACTGCCAAGCTTATGGAGGTCTTCAGGTGCATGAGCAGGACCTCCTGTGTTATCTCTTCAGCATCAACTCCACCTACAGACATTTGCCGTTATTTCACCCATATATGTATATCTCCTTCTCTTCGCCTGTAGATGTTTGCTTTCACTTCACACATAAACACATACCACTCCTTGAACAAACACAGAATCCTGCCTAGAGCGTGTGAGATTTTTGTTCAAAAGAGACTGGCTGGAAGGGGCATCTGTATTTGTTTGGGTTGTTGGTTGAAACACAGGTCCAGCAGGGTCACGCCACTGAGCTCATCTCCAGGCTTAATGGATTAGCTTTCTCTTCCCAGGCTGCACTCTGCTAGTGCTAGCACTGTCCTTCACACACGCGTCCTCCAGGCCCACGTCGAGACTTTAGAAAGTCGAAAAACACCAAGAACTACAAAGAACCTTTCAAAATATATGGAGGACTAGACCTGATACAGAGCTCAACTTTTCCATGGCGGAGAGAGAGCAAGAGCGTGTTGAGACTGTCAAAACATTTTTTGGTATTTCTATCCTGAAATAACTTCTCCGCTTTTATTAACTGTCTGGTTGTCAGGTGGTGTCTGGCTGGTTCTGCATCAAGGACTTCGCAGGCTCAGCCTCTGAGACTTAAATGGAGCAGATCTTCTCATTAAACAGAAGCATACGAACCCTGTCTGAACAATGACTGCCTGCTCTGGCCTGATCTCTCTTTTTTTTTGCATTGATGAAGAATGACATGAGATTCCTGAGATTCCAATCTCAGAAATGTGTAAGAAAAAAAACACAGTGTGTGGTTGACTTCCATTTTCAAGTAATGTGCTCTTTGTTTTTATACTTCACATAGGTAGCTGCAATACAAACTGGGGATGATGGCCAAATGGAAGTGTGGTCATAGATGATGGGATTGCTAAGTCTTGTGTTATATTGAACCTGGTGCGGTGAATCCTGAATGCTAAAGGGTTGATAGGAGGTATATGAAATATATACAGTAGGTATGGCATCACATTGCTTTTTAATGCTCAAATTGCTTTGGTAATCAGTTTATCAGAGAAAACAGGCATCTCAGGGGTTTGTTTTATATTGTCAGTATGCAGATCTGAGCTGTGTCCAGGCACTCAGCAATGTATTGTACATAAGAAATGCTTAGAAATGTAAAATTTTGGCCATATACTATACCTTCTCGTTTTTTACGGTTTACCTATACCACAGAGGGATAGCAATCAGACAGGCTATTTTATAGTCAATATAGTTCTGCCCGTGTATCTCAGTAAATCTTTTAGCCGTTTTCCATTCGGAAAGGCAGCATATGATCTGACTGACCAATTCTAATGTTTGTAGAAGTGAGACAGAAAATCGCCACATATTGGTAAAGTTTATTCTGAGCTCCTGAGCAGCATCTATATTTGCACAGCCTTTCACTTCCTGTTAGGTTACATTGCCTTGATTTCACACAAAAAAAATGACATATTGAATCTGAGACAGATTTCATGTTTGAATTTAACTTTTTATGTCATTTACCAGAAAAGCCGACACACAAGCTGCGACATCGTGTGAGGCGCGCGTCAGTAAGTGAGCGCAGCGGGTCGCTGTCCACTTGACGGTGCTGAACTTCATACTGACAGAATCATTGCATCTCCTGCCGATGTTTTCCCTTATTGGTTCTTGACAGAAGCACCCTAACCAATGCCTAGAGTAGTCTAGCCTGGCGGTTAACTATGTATACCATTCCACGGAGCACACATACATTTATATATATCCACTTACCGTTCTCCATAATTTCTGCGTCTTGACTGTTACGGAGGTGGTTGTCACAATTACATGAGAAATGGCGATCACTATTCCAAACACTACAGCTAAAAGAGTCCGCACGGGCAAGAGCGAGTAAGCAACGAATGTAACCAGCATGAGCTGCCACATGCCTTGCTCGGGGTTTGTCGGGGGCTCCAGCCCTACGGCGCCGAGGGAGAACGGACAGCAGAGGAAAGAAAAAGTGAAGCCGAAGAGCAAGGTTAGGTTGACAATCTGCTGGAGTTGTGTAACCTGCAGGTACTTTACGTTGGTGACAATGAAGAGAGACACGAAAACTATACAGTGAACAGGATGGGAGCCCTTGGAGATGGTCAGATTGGGGCCGGACAGCAACTCCACTACGGCCAGCGTCGATGCCATAATGATGAGCACCGCCAGGGCTTTGAGAGTGGATGTTTGTTCTAGCTTTAAATTGTAGTTCTGAAACAGAGACTCCAGCTCCTTGCAGTCGAATTCATCCTCGCAGGCGATGGTAGTCAGAGGGACTCCGGTTGGACAGTGGCTTTTCTTCCGCTGGGTTTTGACTTTCTGAAACGGAATTTCCTCCATGTCAGGGCCATTCATAAACGAGACACTGGACCACACAGCGCGCCACAGACCAATGCAGGGTAACAATCAAGTGCTCAACCGGCTAGAGGGCAGGATCTCTATGGCTGCAGGACTGGCCACAGATCTCTCACTGTAATCTCCCGACGAGCGACAGCCACTATCCACAGGTTGAAATATGTTGTTTGTCCAGATCAGTCATCAAGGAAACATTCAAGCATTTTCTCCTCTGGACGGAGACTCTAAAAAGTAAACATCCGGCGGCTTTTTGTTTCGCTTGAACAAGGAAAACAATGTGTAAAGAGAGTCGAACACACGACGGTCGAGTTCTGACTCTAAGAGCTTTTTGCAAGGCTCCGATTGGATCACGCCTGCGCATTATGAGGTGGCGATAAGACACGTCTCAGTAACTCCACAGATCGACAATACCTAACACAGACTTGAGATGTCCCCAGACAGAGCCTATCTCTTCCTCTAGGGCTTGGCTACACTGTATTTACTGTATAGGGTATGTACAGAAGACCGCCTGTGTCCAATGAATATTTAAACAATGAAGAGATTTACACTCATTAGCCTATCGGGTTTTATGTAGAAATATTAAAACACAACTAGCTATAGCTTTAGGGACGGTATAGAAAACAAAAATGCATTAACACTTAACTGCCTGTCTCTGAGTAAAATAATTGCTGTATTATTGTTGTGTTGCACTATAAGATGACATCCATTTTGATCTATTTATAGGGTATGTTAATTTCCCAATTAAAGGAACAGTTGCATATTCTTACACCTGTGAGCAGCTGTAAAAATATCAGGCCACATGTTCTTATATAAACAGTAACACCTCCGCCAGGTGAGAAAGATTATCACACTACTCATGATGTGTGAAAACATTTTGTGTACAGGCTTAGTGTGGGTGTGTGTGTGTGAGTGTGTGTGTGTGTGTGTGTGTGTGTGGGTGGGTGTGTGTGTGAGTGTGTGTGTATGAGGGTTAGCCATTAAGTGATGCACACTAGAAACATTTGAGTCATTGATGTCACTCACTTTGACCTTGAAGTACTTGTAACTCATGCTTCGTAAGCTTATCTGTGGTGAAGGCAAGAGCCCTTTGTGGGTGACTGTTGTTTGTGTGTTTGGTCTCATTTGCACCCAATTTGGTACAGTTGGACAGTGGAGAAAGATGCTATTACATTGATACCATGACCCCAATCACTCAGTTGGTCTCTTCCAGGTGGCTAGTGTTGCTGCAAAGCAAGAAGTAGAAGGCAGTGTGTATCGCATGCATGTAAAAGAGCTAGCTTGTCAGCAATGAGCGCCGGTAGCATTTCAGTTGTTAATGTCACTTGTTCTGAGACCTCCAAGTTGTTGTTTCCCTTTAAGGTTTGTGGCATTTGCGGCACATTGTTAACAATGCTTCATGGGCAACCTTTCTCTGTGGGTTCCAAAGAGTTCTCTTTGACGAACCGCACGCGCTGGTCACTTAGAGAAGGAAGTAGAACTGCTACATATGCATATGTGCCTGATTGTATTGTGCATGCATGAATGAGCAACTGTGTGTGTGTGTGTGTGTGTGTGTGTGTGTGTGTGGTGGCAGGCTAGTCACAGTTACCCAAAAAAGTAACTGGTTGGAATGCCAGAGCATTTTCTAAAATAAAATATGTTGTGGTGCATTTGGGCGCTGAACCCAAAATCCTCCTGTAAGTCATTCTGGATAAGGTTGTGTGCTAAATGATTTACATGAAGGAGGGAACATTTTCATTCAAGGCTATGTTGTCTTTAAAGATCAAAGTAGTCATATCTAGGAGAGCAGGAGAGCGTTTTAGAGAGATCTGGAGAGGCAGACTAAATGCTCTGACCTGATTCCAGACCACAAGTGGAGCAAAATATGAAACAGCCAGGCAGTGGGAGGCATGAGTGCAGGGCCAGGTCTAGGCTCTTAGGGGCCCTAAACAGAGTTTGATTTCAGGGCCCCATCTCAAATCATAAAGGTTTACATCATAAACATTAGTCGAACACACATGTTTAACCAAACATACAATAAACAAATAAACAAGTAAAGAGAACATTTCTACAAAAGAGCCTGTTATAGTTAACATTATCATATTTTTAAACTAGAGAGTGAAAATCTGGAACATTGTTGGAACACTCCCTATACATTATGATGTTTAAACTTTAAGAGGCACCTAGAAAAGCTATTTAAATAATGAACCAAGTAATTACATTGTTAAAACTCAATGACAGTATTTTAAAAGTAAAAGATTATATCTAAACCACCCTTATAATAACCTAAAAAAACATGATAGCTAATGGTCCTCATCAAGAAAGTACGAAATATTTACATTTACAAATAAGTCATTTGCAGTGTATTTAGTAAACTTTATTGTTTTCTGACAGTTTGTAGCAGGGCTGCCCATCCATGTTACTGGATATCAACTATCCTGTACTGTCCTTTCTCTCAAACTGTAATTCAGCAAACTTGATTTTAATAATTAGCTGGTTTAAATGCTTAACCGGGTTAGTCACAATTGGGGTTGAAGAGAAAACCTGTCGGCCATTAGATCTTCAGGAACAAGGTTGGATTGCCCCTTATAGGACAGCAGTGGAGGCAGGTAAATGGGATATTTTAAGTGACAGTGCAAAAAATCTTTGTGTTCCTGGGAAGAAGATTGGAACCTGAGGAATTTCTCCCATCCAAATCATTCATAAATTTCGACTACTTGCATTTTAAGCCCGTATAGCCTAGTTCTCACACTACAGGAATAATCTACCTTATTACCATAGTGTCAAATTAGATGGCAGGATATTCATTCACAAAATGTGTTGCTGATATTGCCATCCATTGCCAAATATAATAACAATGGATATGCTATCTAGATGACATAGTCACGCTTAGACGTATGCTGCAGAGGATTTCTGTGCACTGCCCTTGCAGACTTGCATCAGTGTGATTACGAAGCTGGAAAAAGAAACATTCTACCTGCCAATTCAAAATGTGGCAAGGGTTAATTTTAGGCGCTGGTTTGCATAACAGCACTTAAGCATGGAACCACACCTCCTCATATTGATTTGTCCAGTAGAGCACCTGGCTTTTCCCTTTGTCTAAGTTCAGTAATATAAACCAAGCAAAACAAAATAATGCAGTACCTTTCCATTGCTGATGATTTTCTTCCTCAGCTTCCTCTCCTTTAACACTGTCCTCATGCAATACTCTATAAAAGACACTGACTGAATTTTATGTTTCTCCACAATAGTCAGATTTTTTGTTCATCATAATCATGGCACATCTGAACACGGCAAAATCTGTAGACCTTAATTAACAAAAATGTTGACTACCACTTGTCACTGTGACATGAAAATAAATGGGAAGGTGGTTCCTAGGAGCCGGGGGGACCCTAAGCGACTGCTGATGTTGCTTATGCCTGGAACTGGCCCTGATAGGAAAACTAAAATATTGCTTTGTCATTCTTCCTCTCTGTCTCTCTCCACTCTTGAAGTAAAACAGACTCAACATTGTAGAGCTCACTTAGACTGAACCCACAGATTCTCCTGCAAAACAGTCCAATGTGTTGCTATCTTTAGGTCATGTACATTGTCTTACCTACACACCTAGTAATTCATTTGAAACACTGGGTGAACATTCTGTATGCTAAGTTATTTTATTTATATATATATAAATCCTTCCACCATTTCTTAGAAACAAGATCTACTGCATAACATCAGCCACCCTTACCGTCTTATTCCTGCCCATCTCCTTCCTTCTCTTCTTTCCCTTTTACTCTCCCTCTACCCTCACTCATGCTCTCTCTATCTGTCACCCCTTCCGTCTCTCTCCATCTCTTCTGCTTGGCATTCAGAAGGAAGCTTCTCCTTAGTCATTACCAGGAGAAGATTACTCATCCGTCAGGCAAAATGACGGCCACACATAAGTGTGCCATGACCTGTGTGTGCCAGGGAGAGGTTGCCATGCCATGGCTGTGAGATAGCCAACTTTCATAAATCAGAACTCTCAACTTTTTCACCAAGATTGACAATAAACTGACTACATGGTTGGTTATCATCAAAGTGATTATGAAACAACAAAAACACAAAAAGATGGTAAATGGTATGCTACCCTAGATGGAAGAGAGGAAACTGTTGTATTATTTGTAACTATACTGTGCCATAATGGGGTTTGTGTAACACTGACATTCTGATTCAATTCCTCCACCGACGGTAGTTATATGACATTGACCTTAACCCAGGAATATAATACATCACAACCATTATTCAAACACTCCCATAAACATGGGTTATATGTGGTTTGCCATCAAGGGCCAACTCTTCAGTATGCCTGTGTAAAGCCTTGGGTGTGTCCCCGATTGTACTAGATTACCCGATGTATGGTACAAAGTAGAACCCAACATATACATTGTGTTGTGATTTGGGATAGAACCAGAGTGGGTGTCTCTGGAAAGACCTCAGACTACAGACAGCCTCCAGGCTCCTTTTCCAAAAGGGCCTAGTCTTGGCCTTGCTTTTCATCAGTGACATTTTAACATCTAGCACAAAGAAGCGGGACACCGGATGTAGGACACATATCAGTATGAGCCTGAAATTCACCCTTCTATGTCTTGACCATAGAGTTGGTCACTAGTGGCTACTCTATATCCCCTTTTAGGGGTTGCTACTGACTCAGACAGGCGTGACAAAAGACAGACAGGCAAGTAGACAGAAAGCCAGGTGAAAGCTAACAGGGAGAGGAACACCTGCAAAGAAGAAGATACCATTGAAAATAAGCAGTTTGTTGTGGTGTGTCTCCTAGATGATCTATTTGACTGATTCTGATCTCAGTTTATCATTTGAGATTGGCACCTGGATAGAGACATACATGAGAAACACCTTCTGTGAAAGGTTTTTTATTTTTAGGCCGACTAGTTGTCTGTGCTACCTGTCACAGTCCCTTGAGCTGACACTCTGAAAACATCCCCCGCACTTGAGTAGGCAGGAACACACGCATACACACAAACATTTTACATTTTGCTATCATTGTGGAGACCTCCAACATTAGTTCCATTCAAAATCCTATTTTCCCAAACCCAAACTCCAATTTTAACTGTTAACCTAAACCTAACAAACAAGTAAAAAATAGCCTTTTTCTTTATGGGTGCTGGCAATATGTCGCCACGCCCAGACAGACTAATGGACAGAAACCCCCACACACAGAGACAGACACATAGAGAGGTGGGAATGAATAAGGGAAATGGATTGCTAGGAATTAAGCTGTGACAATAGTACATTTGACCTACTCTGTGTTTATGCTAGCTGTCATCAAGTGATCATCAGTGATTATAGCAGAGTAGGTTGCATGTCCCACTGGTGTCCAGGCACGACAGAAGCAGACCTAGTATGTTTCTATTGCCTACCTATTGCAGCACTTTTCACTAGAGACAAAATGTATGTGGTAAGCATTAGTAGAAAATCGGGGTTCCATTGGGACATAGCTCTGGGGTAATCCAAGACAGCTTTCCTCAACACCATCTTTGTGAAACAGTGCTGGAAAGAGAGAGGGTCTGAATCATAGTGCAAATCGGCCGATGGCAGCCATTATTAGATGGTGGTGAGTTAAAACCACTCTTGTTTTGGTTCTTTCTGTCATCTCAGTAATAGTAAATGGACGACATGAACAGAGAGAGAGAGAGAGAGAGAGAGAGAGCTCAGTGTCACAAAGGCAGAGGAAAAGCAGCATGATTCAGCCATGCGCAACAAAGGGCTCTAAAAGCCAGACGCAGAGATTAAAACCAACTGTCATTATATCTGAGAAAAAGCACTAACACAGCCAAAAGCCTAGGTTACTGTATTCTTAAAAGATGTATTTTCATGACAACCGAGAAGTCTTTAAGTGTAAATACAAACTGAAAGTGCCTGTCACAATGTCGCCCCAGTGTGAATGTCAGAGGCTCCAAACTTGTCTGAAATTAATATAAATTTTTATTAAAGATGCCATTTGTAAGATGTCCCCCAAACAGAAAAAAAAGCAAATTATAGGAAAAAAGGTATTGGGGAACGATGTTACCAGAAATGTTTTTCATAAATAGTTTGTTGTCGGTGTCCTCAAGCTCATAGACTCTACATCTTCTAGAATATTTTCTCTAGTTAATTTTGGTCCAGTCGTTGTGTAGCTTTGGCAGTCTCAAAGACATCTCAAATAAACATAGGCATCACATTCAAGTGACAGAGGAATACACAGGCTGATTGGACCTGAAATGTAAGGTGTTGGCTATATTTCGTCTGTAGGTATCTCTCCATCTAAGAAGCAAGCTAGCTACCTAGTAGCAAGCTACCCATATATATCCGTATGGTGCCACTAGCCTGCGACAATAATACAAAAATTGTTTTATCGCAAAGCTATTGTAATGCTAAGGCCAGGATAGGCTACAAAAATTGAAATTCCAAGCCACACGTTGTATAAGATTAGCTAAAATGCCAAGCTAGCTAGCTGTTATCTAGTTAGCTACTATAAACTTTAGAAAGGAAACTTGGTCTCTCCTGTGCCACTGCAATAGAAAACATATAAAACAGTTTGTTTGCTCCCTTATATTATACCAAAAAGGATATGCTACAGTCAGGGGAAAATGTATTTGATCCCCCGCCGATTTTGTACATTTGCCCACTGACAAAAATAATAACTTTTTGTTTGTTTAAACAGTGAGAGACAGAAAAACAACCAAATCATCCCGAAAAACGCATGTAAAAATGCATTTTTATTAATTGATTTTGCATTTGAATTAGGGAAACAATTTTGTAGTAGAAATCACTGCATGAACTTTTCAGAAAACAATTGTCTGCAGTTTGTCACTGCATCCACAAATGCACTCCAGTGCTTGGATGAACCTGTGAGTCCCTATGTGAGATAATCTCTGCACGGCTGTCTCCAGGGGGACATTTATGCCATGTCTTTACATACATTTTATAATTCATCTTCAATGAATTACAGTTCCCAAAACTTTACTACACCATCCCAGTATCTCAACTGCACCAGCTCTTGGATAAACTCGTCAGTCCTTTTGTGAGATAATACCCTAAACTAATGTCTGAACAGCAGCGTAAGAACTTGCATTATACCTCGTCAGCAGATTGTTACATTAACACAGAGGTTATTCCTTACGATAACACCAGAACTTGCATTACAGAAAAAATATTTAACGATTGGTAAAACATAGAAAACATGAATGGATATTGAATAAAGCAATATAAAAAAGTAACCGTAGCAGATTCCATGAGGAAGCTTAAAAAGCTGTACGGCTAACCATTTGTTGACGTTTAAACGCTCAGTCATAGGCATGTGGAAAGAGTAGAGTTACTAACCTGGATTAAAAAAGTGATACATTTAGGGCACGTCTGAGATCTAAGTTTATTCCAGTTGTGTGCAGCATAAGTGCTAAATGCAGCTGCCCCACGTTTAGTTTGACTCTGTAAATACCAGAGTTCATGGCTCTAAGATCCTTGCTCGGTTTATAGTCTTCAGACATATCAGAGATATATCCTGGGCCTAAACAATTGATTAAACCAATGATTTATAGACTAAAAACCTCACTTTCAAATATATTCTGTAACTGACTGGAAGCCAGTGCAAAGATAAAAAACCGGAGTGATATGCTCTCTTCTCTTGGTTTACATTCTAGCACCAGCATTCTAAATGAGCTACAGCTGTTTTACAGTCTTTTGGGAGAGTCCAGTTAAGAGCCCATTTGTAGTCAAACCTACTAGAAATGAACGCATGAATGAACTTCTCTTGGTCTTGAGCCCTTGATTCTGGCTGTATTTTTAAGATGATTGAATGCTGTTTTGGTGACCGCTTTTATATGACTGGTGAATATGAGATTTGAGTCTATCAGAGCACCAAGATTACACACTTGGTCCCTGGTTTTTAGGGCCCTAGAATCCAGCTCTTTACTAATACTAGTTCTCTTATTTTTGGAGCCAAGCACAATAATCTGTTTCATCTTAGTTTAATTGAAAACATTTTGGTTCATCCAGGCATTTCTGTGCTCTATACAATGACACCGTGAGTCTATTGAGCTGTTGTCATGCGGTTCGAGAGACATAAATATTTTAGTATCATCTGCATAGGTATGGCAGGTAATGTTGTTGTTCTGTAGAATTGCACCCAGAGGTAGCATATAAAGATTGAACAAAATCGGTCCAAGAACCGATCCCTGGGGAACTCCACATGTCTTAGCCACCCTATCAGATTCATGAATGCCAATGGTGACAAAGTAACTCCGGCCATTGAAATAAGACCTGAACCAATTAAGGACTGTCCCGGAGAGTCCTACCCAATTTTCTATTCTGTCCAGATGTGTTCTATGATCTACAGTGTCAAATGCAGCACTGAGATCTAATAGAACCAGAACTGTTTTTATTCAAATCAGTATTCAGCCATATATCATTTAAAATATTTATCAGAGCCATTTCAGTTCTCTGCTCAGGTCGGAAGCCTGACTGAAATTTGTCTAAAAGACCACTGGATTTCACAAAATTGTTGAGTTGATTGAAGACAACCCTTTCAAATTATGATAAAAGGGAGATTTGATACAGGTCAATAGTTGTTCAATATAGTTGCATCCGGTGTTCTCTTTTTAATAATGGCTTAATGGCAGATGATTTTAGAGATGTTGGGAAAAGACTTGATTGCAGAGAGCCATTAACTATTGGCTGTAGATCCATTGTTATAAAGTTTCAAATAGTTTCCAAAAAGTCATATGGCAGTGTGTTGAGGCTCTGAGATGTCAACATTTTTCTTCTAGGATTTTTGATCAATTCATTTAAACTGCAACATAATAACCAAGTTATGGTGGTTGTAGTAATGGCACTGTGTCAATGTTTGACTGTGTTGTTCGGATGGTCCATCTAATACTTTGGATTTCTTTACAAGAGAAACACGCAAATTCATTACATTTCAAAGTGGACACGAGTTCCAATGCTATATGCTTTAGGGGGCTCGCAAGCTTTCCATGCAAAGATTAAACCATATACAGCTCCGGAAATAACTTAAATACCACTGCACCGTTTACTTTCCTTTCCAAAACAGTTGAAGTGTTTTGAGTGAGGAACAGAAGGGTTAAAATTAAGAGACCGCTGCAAATTAAACACTTCTGATCTTCACTCAAAACCTTCCCTTGACACTTGGGCTCATTTAACATGGACTGAGGCAAAATGGAAAACTGTCCTGTGGTCTGACAAAGCAAAATAGTAAACAATTAGTAGGAATCATGGACAACGCGTCTTCCGGGCTACAAAGGAAAGATATCATCCAAATATATGCAGGTTCTGGAGTAACAAATGTTGCCATTCAGACAATGTCTTTTCAGGGAAGGCCTCGCTCATTTCAGCAAGACAATGCCAAACCACATTTTACTCATACTGCAAAAGCATGGCTCAATAGTCAAATAATCCAGGTGCTAAACTGGCCTGCCTGCAGTCCAGACTTGTCACCCATTGAAAACATTTGGCGCATTATGAAACAAAAAGGAAACTCCGAACTGTGGAGCATACATCTTTCAAGCAAGAATGGAAAAACATTTCTCTTTCAAAACTACAGCAACTGGTTTCCTAAGTTCCCAAATGCTTACAGAGTGTTGTTAAAAGAAGTGGAGATGCAACACAGTGGTAAACATTCCCCTGTCCCAACTTTTTTGAAACATGTTGCAAGAATTAAATAAAAAATGGCCAGGTATTTTCCCCAAAACAAAAAAGATTATCTGGTTTAACATCTCATGTGTTGTCTTTCTAAAATGTTTAATTAAATATAGGAAATAAATGATTTGCATATCATTGCATTTTATGCAGCCTCCAACTTTTTGGGAAACAGGGTTGTAGATGATGCAGTGAGGTTATCATGCAGGAGATCAGTGTGTAAACAAAGTGACTAGCTAAAGACCTTAGAGGGGCTAAAAATAGCTGCAGTTTTTCTTTCCAGAGAAATGTTTATTCCTCATAACAGGCTGTAGATTAGTGACTGCCAGAAGGATTTCAGTCCACAAACCCAATCTTGTGTATCAGCCAGAAAACTGTAGTTATTAAAGTCAGCCTTTTCTACATCAGTCTGTATAAATCCAGGCCCAAAAGCAGTAGGTTGTTTCCAAACATAATTTTGTAACTGCTTATCATATTGGTACTTGAGTGGTGTAAAAGAGAAAATTAAGTTCTATATAATTAAACAACATCTTAACGGTGACTGTAATTGCATTTGTTGGTCAATATGCCCTTTGTCCCGACTGTATATACTGTATATATCTAGAGTAATTTCCTCTTTCCTTTTCTCTAAATCTGGGGAAGAGGTATGCCATATTCCATGGTCTAGAAAGATATCCACATACATCTAACATTGTAAAGTCCCCATATTTCTTTAATATGTATCATGTTGCTACACTATCGGTGTTTTGTACTTGTTTATGTGCAGAAGTATGACATTTTCCTGGATACCTGAAATTGTTAGTATTCAGTAGCTGTTCATGAGTGGGGTATGGTTTAGCTGGCTCACAAACTGCTAGATTAAAGCCTTCTATAACGGTATTTCACTGAGGTTGGGAGTGTAACTTGTGGCATGTAACTCACCAAGACAACAGTGTTTCCATTATCATCAGAAATAAACATGTTCCAGTTCAGTTAGCCATCCTCAGAGTTGAGAAGAAACTGAAACCGACCAGATACATTAGGACTCCTGGGTGAAGCACTATAGTGAGAATACTTATTACCCAGTAGAACAGAAATCTCCATGACCAGGTGATCCACATGTATGTGCACATTTTGGGGACCTGACGTCCCTGCAAAGATAGTAAAACCGAAGAAAATGGTTTCCGATAAGGAATGGTTCCCCACAATGCAATTGTCCTTTATGGAAATAATATTTTTTGGGCGTATTTCTAGAAGAGGGGTACGTTTTAGGTTTAGCCATTACTAGTTTGGCATTAGGACTAAGTTGAATTGAGGCCAAAAAATTGGTAATTTATGTGTTAAGATTAAATTAAGATTGGGGAATAAGAAACAATGCAAAAATACAGTATATGTGTTTGTGCGTGTGTGTGTGTGTGTGTGCGTGTGTGCTCCAACAGGTTGGATCAACAGCCATGGGTGCTGTGAATGTTAAGAGTAGTATGGACCATGGAATCCTTTTAATGCTGCTGATAGGGAAAGTAATCTGAGAGAGGCCAGCAACCACATGTGTGTGTGTGTGTGTGTGTGTGTGTGTGTGTGTGTGTGTGTGTGTGTGTGTGTCCGTGTTCCCTATCTGCTCACTCCAGGGCTTTTCTCTAGAGTCTCATGTGCCCTCTGCTGCTGAACTAAAATTCAGAGTACAAGGCTGGGCTTACCCTTAACAAGGCTGGACCCACCCTCCCAAACACACACACACACACACACACACACATATGCAGGCAAACACACATGCACACACACACACATGCACACGCACACGCATGCACGCACACACGCACACACACACACACACACACACACACACACACACACACACACAGTGAGACAGAATGAGAGAAACTGGGGAAGATAGAAACAGATAAATGGAGCTGAAACAAAAAGAGAGAGAGGAGATACTTGTCCATTAGTGTCAGAAAGAACAGGAGAGGTAAAACCTAGGAGTCAGACGTGGGTTATTTATACAGTGGATTTACTGTGGAGCTTGACTAGGGAGACAGAGGAAAGACTGTGCAGTTAATTCCAATACATACATACATACATAGATACCTGCAAACAGCCGGTTCAATAGTCATCAAGACCCTCAGAGAAGCAGCTAGACTATGTTTTACATTCACTAAAACCAGACAGCAATGAATGCATACAGAATATAATAAAAATATATGTATACGTAGTGTTATTACCCATTTATGTTGTCATGGATGTGACCATGGTCTCAATCTCAACTGTGCCTTTAGCAAAACAATATAACAAACACAATGATTTCAAATTGATTGCAGCAATATAAATAAAATAAACCAGTTACAACAACACAACATCTACACCAAAACCAGTTATCCTCATAATCAATCAAAACCATTCTGAGCTGTCTTCTAACACCACAGAGCATTACAGCTCTAAAGGCACCGGGGTGTCAAGATGGAAGGAGCGCTGCAGGTTCCTGCAGATGTGGGGAACATTAGAACTAAAGACCTAACCTAGATATAGGGACTGTAGGGACGTCAAGAGTTACAGGTTTTTTGCCTTGTGTATTTCAACTTAAAAGTGGAGCGAGTACAGCAGCTTGTGCAAAAAGGGAGTAGTGAGGTAATAGGAGTAGTTAAGGACTTTAGTAAGGTCCAGCCGACCTTCTGAGAGAGGATGCAGTGATAAGTACTACATTTGTCACCTGTGATGAAGTGTTTTCAGAGCAGTGGCTGCTGCATTCTGATAGGTGGTTTCATCGCAGTGTAAAACTGCCAGGAAGGCTGATGGTACCATCTGCTTCCTGCTGTTTAGAGAGGAGCATGACCTACTTCTTAAAAAGAAGAACACCTGAAATTTCAGCTTCTAAACATCTATATACTGTAGTTCACCTGTATATTTTTTATGTAATTTTTTTTTTCAACTGAAACAGCCAATTAATAATATGTAAGACATTGATAAATGACAGAGACAGACAGCAATGGCATTACTGTTACATACATGACAGTGCCAAATTTTAACAGACAGATAAATTGTCGTCATTTACAATAAAAAGCAGAAAGAACAGGTGTCACCATGCTCGTTGAGAACTGTGGGGAGCCCCAGTCGGTACAGGACCAATAACAGATCATGTTCAAGTCCTTTCGAACCTGGGCAGTCTATCGATAACATGTGTCCAGTGCTCTCCCCTTATCACGTCTCCAGGCTGTGCCCAAGGCAGGCCAGGGCTTGTGGCCATGATCAATAATCAGGTGAAAGTTGCTGCTAGCCTTAATCCTAATTAGCCTATCTTTAGAGGAGATTAGCCTGCACCTGATCCCCATTCTCAGCCTGTCTTAAAAACAACTCCCTCCCAATCAGCCCAGCCTCACTACCCAGAACGCCTAGCAGCAGCCGAATACAGGGAAAAGCATCCGGGTGGGCAGGGACAAGACACCATCTTCTTCCACACCAGATCTCTCTCCTTCTCTCTCTGCCTGTCAGCCTCACTTTCTCTCTTACACATGCCTGCTGTTTCCCTCTCTCCCTGCCGTCTCGCTGTCCCTCTCATTGTGACACAGGGAAGAAGACAACAAGAGGACATTGGAGATACCCTTGATGTTTCTGGCTGGTAACTGTCATGTAAAAGAAATTGCCTCCAAGGATTGGTAATATACCTGGTTATTGTTACCTGATAGGGTGTACACTAAAGAGAAAGAAAGGGTTTGAGCAGGCAGACAGAGATATTGCAGCATTTTTCTGTGTGTGTGTGTGTGTGTGTGTGTGTTTGCCTCTAAGAGAGAGACCGTACCCAGCCTGGGCTGCACAGTGGCAAGGCTGATTGATAGTAACTATGAATAGAAAGCAAGTACATAAACTTCAGCACGTCTGTCAGGATATTTCACAGCAACGTTGAAATGTAGTTCCTTACCCAGTCACTACTCATGTAGTTGATTCAAATGAAAACTATCTTTACTCCATATCTATGGGCTGTTGTTGCTGACCTGGATAGCTCCAAGAGTCCTGTCAGTCTGCATAAACAGAGACATGACTGTTCCCCCTCCTTAACAATAATCTGGTGTGCACCCATTCACACACAAACAATGATCCCAATGCCACCTTAAATGATCTCAAAACACACAGTAAACTAGATACGTAAGTCATCATACATGCTCAGTTTGTCACACAAACACACACACACACACACACACACACACTGTGATGGAAATTTCACCGATAGACACTCTTAAAGGAGTAAGACAGAGACAAAATTCTCTTGGCACAATTAGCAGTTTATTTGCAAATAGAGAGACGCGTCAAATGCTTACAGAATAATCATTCGAGGAGCCTCTAAAGTAAAATTCAACAACGGTCAGTAATTATCTGTGCTAACTCAATGGAGTACATTCCCTTTGTTCTATTACAACCTAGGCCTCACACAAAGGGCCGGCTGTCCTTCTCCACATGGGTAACCTCTTCAACTCTGTTAGGGCTTACAGCATCCGGACAAACAATAGATGCCCTAAAGAGTTATACAGATGTGCATATCAATGAGTAACCCAATAGTTTGCTGATACCAGTCAATGATGCTCCTAGGCAAATACCAGATCCCCCTCTCCTACATTTCCTAAGGAACAAAGGACAGATACCCTTATTCAGAATATCTAATGATCCTCTGTATTTTATAGACATGTGTGTCACAACCAGAGACCAGAGTTACATACTAGGTAATTGATAAGCAAACATGTCTCCAACATACATTAGTTAAGAAATTGCCACAACACACACACACACCCACCCACCCACACCCACACACACACTCCTTTTCAGATCATCTCATCCCCTGTTCAGTATATTTCTTTCCATTCAAAGAAACACTGATATCTGCAGAACTGATGGCAGTGATGATGGTTCTAATAACCTACTAATAACTAATAAAAGGGTCAGACATACACCCCTGATCTCATCCCACATGAATTAATGCGCAAGCTCCAGTCCCTGCCAATAGAACCTCACACATCAGGCCAACTCGCTTGGGGCTTCAACCCAATGTATTATACCACATCAAAGCATAGAACATTTTATCTTCTCCAATATTCATGGCATATATCTGTGATGTGAAAAATGTAAGTATTTTCCCTCACCTCTACCTGCCACTAGATCCACTGTTTACAGGAGCATGTAGGGAGGACACAACCAAAGGAAAGACAGAAGGATAGTAGAAGAAAGGTTGTTGTCGTCGTCATCAACATCATCAATGTGGATTAACGTTATAGTAGAAGATTCAATGTGGTGGCCACGAGGAGGATGTCATTTGGCCTTTAATTGTGGGTAAAGAAATGAAGCAGAGAAAAGCCATGGAGAAAAGGGAATTACTCCGTAATGAATGGGAAATGGGATGGGCTATTTTTGGACTAGATGAGTCTAGACAGGATTGGGATGTATGTGTTTATTGTATTTTGCTCCCTCCATTTCGTGTTCGCATATATATATGTGTGTGTGTGTCAGACACTAATTTGATGAGAGTGGAGGGAACACGGTGGGCATGATATGAGCTGGCCGTGGTTGAGTCCCTCGAGTCACCGATGATGAATCACCTGGCCTGCCTACACACACACACACACACATATTAAGATAACAGCCAGCCTGTTCAGATTAACATGTCAGGAACACGGACCAGTGGGGCTACAGCTACATTATAGCATTAGTGGTTGTGTTTTATTTCTCAGAGACAAAGCTAAACAATGAACATTGCTATACATTTGCCAGGTTCAGCTAGTAATCTCAGGAACAAACATTACATGCTTACACACACAGTAATCCCCTGTCTCTCACCACATCAATGTGAGGTTCTGTCATGATAACCATTTGTTGCAAATGAATGACTGTGTGTCTTTAGACCTCTCAGAGTGAGATTATAGAAGCAGTACTAGTAGTAGCATAGTATTATTACTAGTAGTAGTAATAATAGTAGATGCTGTGGGAGTAAAAATAGTAGCAGTAGTACTGTAGTATTAGTAGTGCTACTAATAATAGCAGTAGTATTTATAATAGCATCAGTAGTGTTTATGGGGACATACAGATGGGGACTCAACTGGACTCAACTTTAGAAATCAAACAACCAATCAGTCATGAGAAGCCAGAGAGACTCACCTGTGATGATGGAAAGGGGTGTTGTTGTTTTTAAACTTAGCTCATTGCACAGACACACCTCTCACAATATCAAATGTTGGTACAGAGGTCATGACCTAAGGAGTAATACACCCCAGAGAAAACATCTTTATGGTGAAAGCCTTATAATGGTCCTTCTGTGAAATTGTGTGGTAAAACATTGTAACTACGATTACAATGTTAAGATGCTTTAGAAACGGTTACCAACACTCCACATCAGCAAATAAGCCAGTAGTTGATATGGGCATGCTTTTCTAGAACTCATCCACCCATACAGGCAAACGTATATACTTTCTTAAAATTTCTCTACACACTGTGAAAGTTTTTTGCATTTTGCCCAAGTTATTGAGGTTAAGTAACTTCTCATTTAATGTGTACTTTGAACATAGCCATGTTGATTGATGACAAAGAGTTATCTTATATTTAAAACAGGAAGTCACTGATGACCTGTTAAAAATCCTAATGGTTCAGATGAACATGAAATAATGTATATATGCATAATCTGCCCCCTCTCTCCGAAACTCGGTCCTCTACAGGTTTCTTCCTAGGTTCTGTAACTACTGGGGAGTATTTCTTTGCCAGTGTACATGCGTTCCTTGTTTATTGGAGTTTAAGGCTTATTATATTTTTAATAATATAAATTGGCCTTTACAAAATATATTTGATTTGTAAATACTTCAGATGGATTTGGTCTATAAGAACATCTAGGGTTATCAATCATTTTGACATGTTACTAACAAGCTGTATACCCTGTACTCTATTGGCATTATTCACAATGTCTCATTATAGTAACATTTTAGGAATGTGTGGTTTTGGCTGGATTACCCCCATAACAGCAAACTACTTCCCTCACATCCATGCGTCCAACTCCTGCTCTCTGTGGTTTGATCCGTTTTCTCAATCACCCAATATATCAATACAATACAGAGAGTAATTAGAGTACGTATAGAGGACCAGACTAATCGCTAAAATAGCTATAACAAGAAATTCATGAACCCGATCTCTACAGTCACAAGTCTATAGCATTACTGCTGGTGCTCCCTTCATCTCAGAATGTTTGCCGGTTGTCTGAGCATCTTTAGATGTTTTGTATTGAATCTACAGTTAACCAGGTAGCTATATACTGGCACCTACTGGTAACTCTAGAAATGCACACCCAGATGACTCATAACATATTATGAAGAGCCTGTGCACTAAAAAAACATCCGTAATGATACCAATGTGAAGTGAAAAGAGGACACAAGTAATGCAAATGTATTCATGTTGTTGACAGTTATATTTTGAAGCAGATATCATCGAGTTGCATGAGAGCAAAAACACAGAGTAGCTACCAATTGTTGTAATAAAAAAGTACAAATACAATTGTAATATGGAAGTACATACTACTTCATTCAGAATACAACATTGTCAGCAACAAAGTGATTGTGCGTGATTAGACAAAACCCTTTTAAAAGCTGGATATACAAGACATACATGACAAGACATACCCAAGACCTGTAACCAGTGTCTTCAATAGACATTCAGATGGTACATTTTGTTGCGACAGGGAAAGAATACAGGGCAACTAGAAAACTTTAATCCAATCTAGTCGCACTCTTTCCCTCAGCAACAGCCACCTCAGTCACCCTGGTTGAATCCCTCTCTGTGACGTTGCAATGAAGTTTAGGTTTAAAGCGTGCATTTGGTCATGGTTGTGTGAACGGGTTACCAGGCCCGGGGATTAGGTGTCGTACTGGGTAGTAGCTCATGTAGATCCCATAGAGATGAAGAAAAACATCAAATTCTATGATTACTACACAGATGTGATCTGGCGCACAATATGTAAGATATATTAAACAATAGAATCTCTTCTCACAAGATACACTAGCAGTTCATGATATATTGTACAGAGCAAAGACACCGTGAAAACAATCAAAGGGTTAGCCATTGTGATAGACACTGCATACAAAAAGAGTTGCAATCAATCTCAATGCTTTCAAACCAACCATTGTAATTATGGTCCTACATTCAGCTGAATAAGCAGTAAGTTCCCCCATTCTGCCTTTTAAAGAGACAACATAAAAACCTTACTTCCAGTTTAGTTAACCTAGCATATCAAGTATCCAGTCAGACGACTTCTCAACAAATGCATTTTCGACAGCAGGTCCCCACACTTTAAGCCAACCTGCATTCCTAGTTCACCAACATCATCATTTTTGGATAAGGGAATAATGACCATGGCACTGAACAGCCCTGGAACAGATATGGGAGCAGCCCACTAGGTGAAACTCCATCAGACCTTAGCCCCTAACCCTCAAACGATTTCAGACTCATGACGTGCCAATGCAATGGGCAGAGTGGTCCCACAAGGCCCCGGGAAATGGTACCTGCACAGAAGCATCACAAACACCAGTGAAAATCAATCCACACGCTCCCGACTGGTTCTGTCTGTCTGTATATATACACATACAGATTTTTTGAAATATTGAAAAACATTTACTCAAAAAAAAAAACATGAACTGCTTACAAGCATCGGCGTGTAACTTACGTGAAGCGCGTGGTTTCGGGGGTGGTGTGAATGTTAAACTCTGCCACTGGCACGCCCCTGGATGCCACCTGGGGGGCAAACATGGCTGCTGGGTAGACTATGGACGAGGTGCCGACCTGGGGGCGGAAGGAGGGCAGTCAGATCCCTGACATGTATACAGGGCAAGTGGCCATCCGTTCTGCCAATTTGAGATTAGACTCTACCTGGCCTGTGTTACAACACCTCACTACACACAGAGACATGAGGCAACTTTTAACGATGATGACAGGTGACCCACCAAGCTGATGGAGAAGGAGACTTACCACCAGACAGAGATCACACGTGTCCAGCACCGTCTCTACCTTGGTCAGGACGTGAGAGTCCAGAGTTTCCCCAAACCAGATGACATTGGGCCTTAGCAGGCCGTGACAGTCTTTTTTCTCACACCTGTCACATGCAGGAAAACATTGTCACACACAGCGGGAATGAATGATTAGGGCTGAGAAGCTGCATGTAAATAACACTCTACTGCCACCATGTGGAAAACACTACAGCCGTGGCTTGGATTTTCTGGATTTTTGGAAAAATAACCCAGCAAACCTCGGCAGCTCCTCCGGTGGAATCTCAGCGTCACTGGCATCTGTGTCCGGTGACCTGTAATAAATAGTTCATAATAAATTAACACAATAACACATTCTCAAAAGGCAAGTCACACAGCCTATATTCCCTCTAATTCTTTGAGTTATTGGGCAAATATCTGGTCCCCTGACCAATACTTACATATTCGCAGCAAAACAATCTAGGGAATTTTGTGGTTTTAACAACTGTTTTGTAGACATGTATGTAAATTAATGTCTGCTTTTGCAACAGCCTGAGATTGCCTGTGTGCCAAAGGGCATATTTGCCTATAGCCCTACTGTAGCTCTTTATGTACTACAGTGAATTCGTTGTTCATTATGTTGAAAGAGAAAGAGGAATGTTTCCGCTGTGAGCGTCTGATTCTACTGTACTGAGGGCCTGCAGGGCTGCTGCTTACCCTTTCCCCTGCAAGGCATCGCATATGGGGCTGCGCTGATTCACAGTCACATCTCCACAGCTTACACAGCGGGTCTCAAACAGACTTCCTGATGATTCCAGGGGAGGAAAACAGAACAAGAGAAGAGCACATTCAACAGAAACTATCTATTTCTCTATCAAAACACACAGATAATGACATTTATATAAGAGGAATTTTCCTTCAGGACCCATAAAATGGATTCTCTATAAATGTTTCTACTTTGGACCGTGGCACTGGCAACCACTTGTTGATCGACGGCTAATTGTTTGACTATGGAGTAGGTTTGTATTGTACATGGAGAGGGGTGTCAATTGATGCCAGGATTTTCACTCTTTTCCAGGGGGGTCACATTGACCTGTTGGTAATATTGGTGGGGTCATGACCCCCACCCATGTTCTCATAACATAATCAGGAACAACACAGCCTCTCTCAAACCTACTGACGACCCCCGTGGCCATGTCTACACCGAGCCCCGCAATCCCATCAAAGGCCCCGCCCAGCCACACCCTATCCCCCTCACCATGGATTTTGAGGACCTGTTTGGAACCAGCCTGGAAGTGCAAGTCATCTATGACCTGGGTGATGACTACGACAGAGCGGCCCTGCTTCCTCAGCCGAGCCTCACACTCCGCTATGGTCAGGTGAGCCGGGTTGGGCCTCTTACTCTGCATGATTTCTCTGCGGTAGTGATAGAACTCCCACACCAAGGAAGGGTTCCGGAAGAAGGCCTCGGGAGTGGCTATGTCCTGAAAAGAGAGATAATGGGGTTAGGCTTCAGAGTTCACAGGGCAAAGAGGTAGAGTCCAAAGACAAAGGATTGAGAAAGATGCGTGAGGTCTACAGTGTTAGAGGCAGGATGGACAAGGACGGGTTGTGTTGTCATTGTTAGAGGCAGGATGGACAAGGACGGGTTGTGTTGTCATTGTTAGAGGCAGGATGGACAAGGACAGGTTGTTGTTATCAGTGTTAGAGGCAGGATGGACAAGGACAGGTTGTGTTGTCATTGTTAGAGGCAGGATGGACAAGGACAGGTTGTGTTGTCATTGTTAGAGGCAGGATGGACAAGGACAGGTTGTGTTGTCATTGTTAGAGGCAGGATAGACAAGGACAGGTTGTGTTGTCATTGTTAGAGGCAGGATGGACAAGGACAGGTTGTGTTGTCATTGTTAGAGGGCAGGCAGAGAACCACATGGCAAAGCAAGAGAGAGAAAAAATAAATATGTTATTTTCAAATATTTAACATAGTAGGAAGAAGCTCCTGTAATAATTGAATGTAGTGACATCTCCAATACAAATTTGGGGCACTCAATGCAGAATGGAACAACCCAAACTTGGTTTGCCTTTGTTTTGATTCGCTCAAAGGAATCTCAACAGAGAACTGATACCAGCTCCAGTTACTTTGCTCTTTCTGGGCACTGCACAGAGTAACCGTGGTAACGAAAGTCCACCCCCACCGTTGTTGTTAGGATAAATCAGCTGACAGGGATACGGCACAGAGCTGTTTTATGTAAAGAAAACAGACAGACCACTCCTACCACAATGACCCTGGGGTCATCCTGACACTAAGATCTAAACTAAACTTAACCCACAAAGAGAGAGAAAACATTTGTACAGATAAACATGCAAACACCGGACCAATGAATACCTTTCCTATATTAACTATCGGGTAACACATAATGTGAAACTCAAGCACAATGCATCTATGAGTTTGTAGAGACACAAGCTTGATGTAGCCATTGTCTGGTAGGAATATGAGAATTACGTCCATGAGAACCTACTGCGTCAACTAGAATTAATTAAGACTCTTGAGATTTTAACTGAGGATATTTTTGTACTGGTTTCACCATTTAAAAATGACAACAATTGTAAACATAGCCCCCCCCATATCAGGGCACCAAACATTTGAGATAATATTCTAATCAAGCCCGTACATTTAGTATTTGCTTGAATATCTATTGCATGCAATTACTGTGTGCCGTCTGCAACCCATAGACATCATCAGATGCAGGGTATGTGCCCCCATCATGCTCTGACAGGCCTGTATGGCCACCATCATCAACATGTTTGTTATGAAGTAGTCTTGCCTAAAGTTTCCTCTCCAGCAAATTCTTTTCCAATTGATCTGAAATGGGGATTGACCTCTACAAATCAATGTTGGGCAGCCGGCTGAACACACAGTGGAGACGGACTTGTCCAGTCAAGAGCTTTTCACTTCTTCCCTAGCTGCGACGGCAGCATGTTTGGGGTCATTGTCTCACCATATGATGCACCACCCGACAACTTTGGAGGCATTTGCTTGTAATTTAGTGCACAATATGTTGCTGTACACTTGAGAATTCATTCTGCTGCTACCGTCAGCAGTTACATCATCACTGAAGACAAGTGAGCCAGTTGCAGTGGCAGCCATTCATGCATTAGCCATAAAACTCCATTCACCATATTTTACAGATGACGTGGTGAGTTGCCCATCTTTGGGCTTATATTGCTATACTTTACTCTAGTCCACAAGATTTTCTCATCTTGTCCAAAGACAGTCATGCAGTCATTTTAAGTACTTTTTGCAAACTAACAGGGACAACTTGTTGTTCAAGCTAAACAGTGGTTGCACCATGTAGTGCAGCCTCTGCATTTCTGCGGACAAAGAATTCTGCGCATCGTTGTGGTTGACAGAAATGCATACCTTCTGATGCGCTTTGCTGTTATTTTTTCTTTATTATGGTAAACATATTATTCAGACTCTCCTGTAAGTCTTCCTTAGCCAATCAGATCATTTGTGATTGCAAATCACACCAGGAATTGTATTAAGGTTTTGGCTATTTTCAGATTTTTCAGACATAAAATGGCTTCGCTGAATTTTGGTATAATTAAATAAGGGAAGAATATCAAGTGTTGCATTCTAAAATGGTGAAACTAATATGTAAACATTCTCAAATTAAAGTACTGTATCTTTATTTGAGGAAGTATTTATGTGATAGTTATTTTGGAGAGCTGGTCCTTTTAGTTACATTTTGCCGACATAAGATTTTTTCTTGTCTAAAACAAATCTAGCTCAATGGTAAATAATCATTGAGCATTATCCTTTTTGTCCTGGACTAGGCTAAATCAGTCTGTGAAACCAGACCTAAAAGTATAATAGGTTAAATTGGCATTAACTATAAAACTTCATTTATACTTTGACCTTGTGTAAAGGCTGAAAAGTAAAGGTGTTTAATAGCTACATAAGACATATTTAATCAAAATAATTACATTTTCCAGACCTTAAATTATTGAAGCTATATAAACCTATATGTACCTATTACTAAATGAGATATGCCCATAAAATCATAACAAGAATGGAGCTATGCCACAAGCAGACGACCATTTTGGAATCATTCACCAGTTAAACAAAGTCTTCAGACATGTCCTAACTTTGGGTGACATTTGTTGGATCTATAACAAAGTCCAAAATTGATAAATGTAACCACTGGATTGTGATCAAAATGACCTAAAAAAAAGACCCCCATGACGGTCTGGGGAGCATTTGCTTTATCAGAAAATATTTTTCTAGATTGTCTTTTGGGGTTACAAAGTCCTTTTGGTATTGTTCAGGATGACCTTCCCATATTTTATTAAAATGTCTACTTGGTTCAGTGACAGCTTCCCAGACTGCCTCCCATCTTGAAAATGTTCCTTACAGCTGACACACTTAAAATGCACAATGTTCTGTGTATTTAAAAGCATGTGATTAGCTTAAATTTTCCTAAATTACAACATGAATTCACTTTTGCGATTTTACTCATTTATATATTTTTTGTCTATGCTGTGAGACATAAAAGTTAAGATTTTGCATGCATAACACTGAGCACCTGCAAAATTATTGATGAAACAAATGTATTTCATATTACCCTCTCAAGTTGACACTGATCACTTCTCAACTCAGGATAAAACAAAGACACGTTGAGGTACGTAACTATGTTTACAGAAATGCATGAGTCTAAAATTAATGTTTGTGTTCTGTTTTACATTACCTGAGATTGCCATTTCCTCCAGTAGCCTGCAGAACCCCTGAAGGTTGGGATTCCACTCTCAGCACTCACACCTGCCCCGGTAATAATGGCTATGTGCTTGGCTTTGGAAAAGACCTTTCGGAACTCAGACATATCTACAGAAGAGAACAATTTATAAAACATGAGCTACACTGTTCAATTAGAAGCTACTTAACCCTTTCATTTGCCAGCCATGCCAATGTGTGCGGAGTCACACGCAGGTATGGAAGGAAGAATTTTGAAACTGAAGAAAAATATAAAAGCAACGTGACCATTTTAAAGATATGTTGCAGTTCATATAAGGAAAACAGTCAATTGAAATACATGAATTGGGCTAATCTACACGTCACATGGCTGGGAATACAGATATGCATCAGTTGTTTACAGACTCCTTTAAAAGGAATGGTCATGGATAAAAAAAAGACGTCAATATCTAGTGTGATCATCGTTTGCCTCATGCTGTGCAACACAACTGTGCATAGAGTTGATTTGCATATTGCTTGAGACCTGTGGAACATGATCCCACTCCTCTTAAATGGAGCCATGCATTATCATTCAGAAACATGAGGGCATGGCAGCGATGACTGGCACGACAAAGTTGATATTAGGAAGGCCGCGATGCTTGATATTATTCCATGTATCTGGTACAGCTAAAGCTGGCATTGAACTGTGAAGGGCCTACTTCTACTGCATGCCAGGGTGATGCCAAACTGAAGGTTATGACACTGGTGAGGAAGACGACCCTGCAGGTCATGTAACTGAGTTTGCGTATAATTTTTTCGGGGAAAAAGAATGCTATGTTGGGCAAGTCATTTATCCCTATATTTAATTGAAAATAGTACAAAAGGCATTAAAGATTGAAACTGAGAAATGTTATTGTTTTGGGAATATTTTTTTCCCACAAGTTACACTACATGGATGTGTAATAATCACGCTGTTTATTCAATTTCTTGAGATAACATACCTATAAAGTGAATGGATTATCTAAGCAAATGAGACATGCTGATTAAAACTGATTTGTGCATATGAACATTTTTGGGATGTTTATTTTAGCTAATTAAACATGAGCCGTTTATAGTTGAGCTTAATTACCTGAACTGGCAGACCGGGTCATTTCTACCGAAGGTCCACGAGTCACTAGAGATGACACGCGCGGACCAAGTCCAGTAGCAACTAGCTGTCGAAGAATCATTGTTGCTTCACTTCTGTAAAAGAGAGGAGAAAAAGATAATGATCTACATGGTTTAATTACATTATTTAAAATGTTTCATAAAAAGTAAGTCACGTGTGTACATTAGCCTATCACTAGCCTACAAAACTTGTGCGCAATCTTGGAAAAAATCCGAAAATGATTATAAAATCTTTTCGATATCCCATACTGAACACAACACATTGTTTTGAGAGAACATGCACCTTTTCTCAACAACTTCTCAAACGGACAAACTTTAACACTATGTGCATTGTCGACGATACTCTGTACAGATACACTGGTTCAACAGACTGCCATATTTAACATAAAACGTCTGGATGAAAACTGACATACAGGCAAACAACTTTCGCAACATTCGCACTAAACCGCTCTGAATAACTTTTAGAAAAACTTCAGTTGATACTTACGTAAAACTAATATGATATCCATACCAGTAGTAAACAGATACTAATGCCGACTATTCAATTTTTCGGAAACAATACAGGAACTGAGATAGCCACTCCGAATCCCTAGAATGTGTTTTTTTTTCATGGTGGGCAGCTCTGGTCTTCTTATTGGCCCCGCCCCAAGGAGGGATGCTCTCTCACACAGGCTAGTTGTCAGGGGTAGAACGTTGGGACGACCGGAAAGGGGACCCTGTTCCGCTTTTTGCCCAAACGCGGTGGCCCAACCCGGATGTAATAAAACAATTGAGAGCTTTCAAGTGGACTTTCTCAAGGAGACTACCGTCTCCGCCTGCAGATTTAACAAAAACATTTTAAACCCGTAAAGACCTCCTTGCTGTCGCAAATTTTAGATTTTTAAAAATCCGATTGAAACTTCCGCTCTAAAATCGAGAGAAGTTTTACCATCATACTTTATCTTCATATTGTTCTTCATATTCAATTTTCATATCGTTAGACTACTCCACATAGCTAATAATTTACCATTTAAAATAACTGGAACGTGGGCGCTACTTTAGGATTTCCAATATTTTAATAGGATTTTCAGTATCCTTCTTATTTCTCACTTGCTTCAGCAGTGTAAACAAATATAAATTAGATACATATTTTCATACCAATATAGGTAATTTGTATTTAAATTGTATCAATAATTAATATATTATCTTCAGTATCAGAAACTCTTCAAATTTGGCGATGAGAATATCATATATACATCAATAAACTCTCAACAACATAAGCATCACCAAATTTCTATTTGGTTAAATAAACTAAATTCGACACAACGTCACAAACCCCCATACAAAAACGTAGCAATTGGGAGATATGCCAAAATGCTATTCGACGGTTCTCGCTCCGCCTCTTCCTCTCAAGGGTTTTACTCTAGTCTGCTTTAGTTTACAGTGCCCTCTAGTGGATTCAACATATCTAATAGCGTTCAACATGCCTACCCCTTACAGTTGCGATTCTTTCCACTTTGCTGACATACACGTTAAGAAACCTATTAAACTCCACATAATGGCAATGGAAAGGCTGTTTTGCAATCAATTTACCGTTGTAGTACCATCTGTGATTTTTGTTTTGAAATAACTAGCATTATTTAAAAAATGCAATTTTCTCGTTATGTTTTCACATAGTCATCAATAAGTTCGTACAGGATATGCGCTCACTGTTCTGATAATTCTATTTATTTGATTATTTATTTTCATTCCCCTCTGTATGCTGTTGAGTTAAGGTGCTCTGTAGGAGCGGCTCCACACCTCGCTACAAAAGTCACAACATCTCCCTCTCCCGTTCTCTGCGTTCCATTTTTCTCCCCACCAATAACTCCCCGTGAGCGGCCGTGGCTCTGTGTCTGTCCCAACCCGCCAGTCGTCACTGGACGCTGCTGAAATTGATGGCGGCATCTCCGGAGGACAATTTAGACCGTCGGCCGATCAGGAGAGTTCGGTCCAAGAGCGATACCCCATACCTCGCTGAAGCCAGAGTCTCCTTCAACCTGCACACAGGTAATTGCTTCTCACGTGTGGCCATTGATTTGTGAGCATTCGCTGCATTGGGCAAACTAACGTTTTTGTAAAACTGGTTTATATTATTCTGCACATTGGTTTTATTATTGATATGGTGATCAATCTGTTGCGGTGAGCCTTTCTATCGCATGTATAATGTGGAACTTTTGCGTTACCCAATGGGTGTCTCTTTGGACCCGTGTAGGCAAATCGTATGTAATTGTCTGGTTCGTGAATTAATCATTGGCGATTATGCTGTGGAAAGGATTAAGGTTAATGTTATTTCTTGAAAGATTCTTGAGAGAATGGAGCTCCATATAATCACTTGAGTTATATAATAGATAGAGCATTCGAAAGGCAGTAAGAGCCCAAGGTATTCGAGATTACACAAGAGAGATCACTGACAGAGAACAGATTCAGTGCTGCCTGTTATGTGTGCTGCATACGAGTCATAACATATTGTATGGGATATCGCTTTTTTAGTTTCTGGGTTGTAAGTATAGTGCACAAATTGCTCCCCTCCGCGCGTCTAGGTGTAGCCTATTGCATCTCTTGTTACCATGGTGACTTGGCATAATTTTCGGCCTGTGTCAGTAGCCCACGAGAGGCGTCTTGCAGGATTCAAACTGAACCAAATGCAGTTATTCAAAATTTGGTTATAATGTAATTATGATCTAAGAGGTTGCCATGGGCCTACTGAATAGAGAAGTATATAGCTTTGTAGCCTATCGCATGTTTTTAGTTGAACATTTTGTTTAAATCAACTTGTAAATTATATACGTTTTGCAATGTTTCTGTTACGCGGCCGGAAGAAGCATGTGGTCATGAATCGACTTTAACAGGTACGCCTTTCCTGCCATTGCTACGTGGAAAGACTTAAAATAACTTCGAGTCCAATGCAGTCTTTTTAATTAGATTTAAATCTTTAATGTAATACAATTCATGTTTAATAAAGTATTTTATTGCACCTTATTTGGCCCATATATGCTTATTTGATTGTGTGTGGGCATTGTGAAAGCTATTTGAAAGACTATGATTGGCTGATAGGATGGTATGGAGCTCACCCTCGCCATTCAGTCATCCTTATAATATAATGTGCTTTTTTGGTCATAAGTAGCCCTACCATCTCTCCCAAAAAGGACCTTTTAGGAATTTATTGTCAAACAGCACCAGAAAAGAGCGTTGTAATCATTTTAACAATATCAAAGTGTTATTTCAAGCTTATTGCACTTATAGTTGTCAAACCAAAATATTTTGTTATATTTCAGTTATCACCATCCATTTCCCATCCAGCAGAATTGCAGTTATTGGTTAAGTCCATCCAATGTGAGTATTCTTCTGTGACTAAACTGCAAATGTAAAGATGACCATTGGAGTAACATAGTTTATCCCCTCCATTCTAATACAGTGCCCTCAATCAAATAAGATTGACAAAAAATATTATCCCAGATTTTGTGTATTGTATATGTTGTAAGAGGTGGTGCGTGGTAGAGGAAGTGAGAGTGGGAGAGAGAAAGAGGTGGTGAGTGGTGGAGGAAGAGAGAGAAGGAGAGAGTTTAGTGGAGGAAGAGAGAGGGAGAGAGGTGGTGAGTGGTGGAGGAAGAGAGGGAGGGGAAGAGAGAGGGAGAAAATCAGAGAAAGACAGGGACGTAATGTGTCTGTGTGGTTTAAAAGGTCAGCAGGAGGCCAAGCAGAGCTGTTATGTGGAAACAAGGTCACCAAGTAATTAGGCCCAGATGAGCCCTGAGGTAACCTGGACCTGATTCACACTGTTGGTTCTACTGAGCCTGTCTCTTCGTGGATGGGAGCATGTTGTGAAGGTTATGACTTTGCACGTCGCAGTGCTCCATTTCTCACTACTGGGAGGTGAACTTGCTGGAAAGGGGACAGTAGAATGGGGACCTGTTTTACTGCTGCTCCTACAGGAGTCAAGGTACTGGCCTGAAGCATTCTGTAACAGGATTTGATCACAGTCAGTCTGCAGCAGACACCACAAATCCCAATATGGTGTCTGATATCACACACGCTCACACGCACCACAAATAAGATGAGCTGTCGACGGGTCACAGACACAACATTAGAGGGGTCAACAGCTCCGTTACGTGAGGACAGTTCAGAGCTAAATCCATTGATTCAGGGTCGACCTAGAAAATAATATCCAGAACATGCAGCATTTGAAGAAAGCCCTATGTGATGTGCTCTGCAGCCATCTGAGCCATTCACCATTTTGTGGTGCAGTAACTGCATCAACGTTCTTCTAGGATTTCTTACAGGTTCTTCTTAGGTTAGTTTCACCCTTCAAGGCTATGGTGCCAGAGCATCGGGATATGTCTTTTTTTATGTAAATGATCCCATATTGGAATTTGTGATTAGCAGTAAGAGGTCAGTATGACAAGAAATTGAACTGGCGGCTAATTTGATTTACATATTTGATTGGATTGCAGTGAGTAGAGTGTTGTTGGATTGCAGTGAGTAGAGTGTTGTTGGATTGCAGTGAGTAGAGTGTTGTTGGATTGTAGTGAGTAGAGTGTTGTTGGATTGCAGTGAGTAGAGTGTTGTTGGATTGCAGTGAGTAGAGTGTTGTTGGATTGCAGTGAGTAGAGTGTTGTTGGATTGCAGTGAGTAGAGTGTTGTTGGATTGCAGTGAGTAGAGTGTTGTTGGATTGCAGTGAGTAGAGTGTTGTTGGATTGCAGTGAGTAGACTGCTGTTGGATTGCAGTGAGTATTGAGTGTTGTTGCTTGCAGCCCTGTGAGTCCAGTCCAGAGGGATGCTTTGTGTGGCTGACTCTCACTTTATGTGATGAAGCACCGGGTGTTTTGTCTCTGTATGACTCACAGACCTAGAATCTGTTTCAATGCAAAGTACTTTTACATGAATTGGAAGTATTCACATATCATCATTTTTATTTTAATATATAATCTATTTTGAAATGCCCAAGGAAAGTTTTTGAAAACATATTTTGAAAAATATAGAGCTAATTTAGTTCCTAACTACCGGTACATAATCCGTCTTCAGCAATGGAGCCTACCTACAGTAATACAACAGAATGAAGTGGTATCCCTATACTCATCAAGGTGAAAAATAAGTTGTTCTGTCCCTGAGCAATACATTTAAACTTAATCGCTCCCTGGTCATTGCTGAAAATGAGAATGTGTTCTAGTGAAATTACCTATTTAAATAATGTTGTTGTCGGACCGCGCAAGCCATACACTGAATTTGTTTTAAATTTTATATTGACAGAATTTGTTTTCAACAGACACCTTTCCTTCCCCCCCCTTAATCCCCAAAAGTATCTCTGAATTAACCGTCCTTGCTCTTTAATTTGACCTTTGAAGTCATTCAACATTTTGGAAAAACCAACCCCTATCCCCACATATACACCATCCAGGAAGTTATTTCAACAGAAATCTCTCAACGTATACTGTTTACATATTGTATACTACCGTTCAAAGCTCAGGGTCATTTCAACATTTTCTTTGTTTTCAATAGATAAGTACAGAGTCCGTTAAGGTAACAAATTGATCCAAAATACATTGGAGACATTGTTGTAATGTTAATGTTGTTAATTACTATTGTAGTTGGAAATTCAGAGAATCAGGAGAAATCTCTGTACACAAGGGACAAGGCCGAAAATCAATATTGGATGTACAGGATCTTCGGGGCCTCAGGCCGATTCTGTAGTAGTAATCACTACATGGGCTCAGGAACACTTAACCTGCGTGCACACAGTTTGTTGCTTCATCAACAAATACAAGTGAAAACTCTACCATGCAAAGAAGAAACCATACATAAACAACATCCAGAAACGCCAGCGCCTTCTCTGGGCCCAAACTCATTTTAGATGGACTGAGGTGAAGTGGAAAACTGTCCTGTGGTCTTACAAATCAAAATTTGAGATTATTTTTGGTAGTCATGGACACCACGTCCTGTGGACTAAAGTGGAGTGGACCCTTCCGGCTTTTTATCAGTGGACGGTGCAAAAACCAGCGGACAGTGCAAAAACCAGCGGACAGTGCAAAAACCAGCGGACAGTGCAAAAACCAGTGGACAGTGCATTTGTGCATATGGCACTTCTGTGAAGGCATCATAAATGCTAAAACAATATATACAAGTTTTGGTGCAACATATGTTGCCATCTGGACAACATATTTTCTTGCTTATTTCGGCAAGACAATGCCAAACCTTTGTACTCTTTTTCAATTGAATATGACGTTGACATGATTTATCATTGCATTCTGTTTTTATTTACATTCTGCACTGCATCCCGACTTCTTTGGAAACAGGGTTGTAGATGATGGGAGATATTGGAAACGGGGTTGTAGATGATGGGAGATATTGGAAACGGGGTTGTAGATGATGGGAGATATTGGAAACGGGGTTGTAGATGATGGGAGATATTGGAAACGGGGTTGTAGATGATGGGAGATATTGGAAACGGGGTTGTAGATGATGGGAGATATTGGAAACGGGGTTGTAGATGATGGGAGATATTGGAAACAGGGTTGTAGATGATGGGAGATATTGGAAACGGGGTTGTAGATGATGGGAGATATTGGAAACGGGGTTGGAAATACTTTTGTAGGATCTTCCCGAAGACCCCCTGGAGTATCTCCTAGTTGCAGACCCCTAATGACAGTTATTCGTTTGGGACATTACTCAGTCAGCTGTAGTCAATACTCTACTCAGCCTGGTCTCTACTCAGTAAGAATGGAAGAAGATGGGAAAAGCATTTGGAAAAAAACTGTCAAAGCAGAATATCACCACTAATCAGAGTAACTTGAATCTTCCATTTTACACTTTATAGAAACTGAGTGAAATGCATCCAGACCCATCTGCAGCAGCAAATGAAGGATTAGACAACATATTGCAGGCTGGTGTCTTAACAGAGGGAATGAGCTGTGTACGTTTCTCCAGAATTTATTAGAGGCATGCAGTATCTTGGGCTCTGTCTCAATTTAACCTCTGTCTTCTGACCCCCTTTGGCTTCTTGTTGCTAATATTACTCACTTTTAAATTCTAGTCTTCTTTTAATGGCATGAGATCTGTCAATCCGTCACACCTACACTCCCGCTTTAAAACTCCACACACCCTATGGTCAAGCCAAGCCAAAATGATTAATAATCCAAGATCCTAGCTCCAAAAATGTGGGGATTGTGCCTTTTCCACCCAAGCAGCAAACCTGATAAGTATAGGGCCAAAGTAGAAGTCAGTTGACTTTTGTAGTGACTATTAAATGAAAACTGAAGAACATATTACTATTTGTCTGTGCCCGTATACTATGTTCAGCATGAAGAACCAACAATCATTAAATTATTATTTAACAGTTACACTTTTTTTGTCTGGATAGCACTTTTTCTGCATCCATGCCAAGTGACAATTGGTGTCAAAGTGCCTATCTGTGCCAATGTGCCAAAGATTCTAATTATGCCATTATCCTTGAGTGAAGAACATATGCATGAAATTAATCATGATGATTTTAAATTGTTGCATAATGTGTCAAATCAGATATAGACTCTAGATGGATGTACTTGATCTTACACTAAACATTTCAGATACAGTAAATTG
Organism: Esox niger; assembly: GCA_016801105.1. NCBI lineage: Eukaryota > Metazoa > Chordata > Actinopteri > Esociformes > Esocidae > Esox > Esox niger. The sequence goes on along the minus strand of JACXGJ010002672.1, from coordinate 13,581 downwards.
AACCTTCATTTTTTCTAAGATAAAAACAAATTCCTAATCTCAAAATTATATCAATTAGTCGATAGGACATCACAGCAACGAGAACCTAACAAAATTGCTCATCAGTGTCCACCTCGAAGCATGTATAGAATATGTTGAGGGAGGCACTCAGTAGCCATAATGATCGATAGTGTTATCCTTGCAATTACCAACACATTTAATGAGTTCTTGATATACATATTATGTTTAAGAAGTTGATATTTCATATTCATCCTTTTTTGGCTGTCTCTAAAGAACGTGGAGTTGGTCTAACACACGGAGTGGGTTAAACATCAGCAGCCGTGCCTCCCAATTGCATTTTAGGGCACATTTATCTTTTTTGCTTTTCCATCAGATATCAGTGAACATTGCTCTTTTACTTGAATCACAGATGTCAGTACTCAGAGAGCAAAATCTTACATTGTTCCTAATATACATTTGGAAATGTTAATGAACAAGTTTCTTGTATCACTTTCCTTTAATTTGAGCTTTATGAATTGGTAACTGTTGTGTAAATACATATTAACAATATTATTTTACCAATGGTATTACATTGTAATTACAGTAGAATAATGATATATGGATATAGATTATACCACTTGTGGACAAACAAGTGGTAATTCTAACACATCCTGTTGGATGTTATTCCGCAAGTGTAATTGCACATGATTTTTGTTTTAGTAATTACATATTATTTTTGTTTTAGTAAATATACAAGGTCTTGTTTCACATGTAAATACAATATACTGGAATGACACTTTTTCAGTGGACTTTGTTGCACCATAAATAAATAAACCAAATATGTTTAAAACTAGTTTGATGATCGTGAAAAGTTGCAGAATGCATCTTTAACTAACATATGCTACAGGCAAATTTCCCATTCTTATTGCCTGGCTACAATGTTTTTTTCAATCAAACGTTATATAAGAACAAAATTAATTTGTAATTCATATTCACTTACCTAGGAATAACTAACATATGAGAAAGTGAAACTCAACACTAAAACCTTTCTAATGCTAAGTAGTGATGATTGTAATCATTTTGTACCTACCTAGGAATAAGGAGTCATTTCCCTCTAAAAATATAGGATCAAAACAAATAGGTGTGTTAACAATGACTTTGTCATACATTAATTTTACAGTATATACACATATGTAAATGCCTAGTATTGAATTATAACATATCATGATATCATTTCATGGCGCATTTCTGTACATAGTTTAGATTTCCTAGGTAAATGTTCAATCAATGCAGCAACTTTACTCGGGCAATCCCCTGTGAAGTGTTGTCGCTTTAAAATTCATAGACAGAGCAATGGATGCAAGGACAATAAAAATGCTCCACTACTAAGACACGGGCTGAATGTAAATAGCCTGGACCCTGCACAGGGCTGCATTGCAGGGGACGATGTGTTCCCCCTGGCCACGTGCCAGAAGGCTGACTTAACCCTTATAGATTTTGGCCAAGTTTAATAGACTTGGATGGCGGTACATTCATACACAGGCACACGCGAGGATGCAAGAATATTTTCCCATTTACATTTCAGTAATTTAACTTAGTGACTGTCAGCCAGTTAGTATTAGAAGGAGCAGCAACCGCACACACACGCACACACGCACCCACACACACACACACACACACACACACACACACACGCACCCACACACACACACACACTTACAGTAGACACTCTCAAAAACAAACACACATTCTGTCTCCCGCATACATGGCCGCGTGCCTCGTACCCCCTCCAGTATAACTACCATTTAACATATTCCCCCCCGCAGCTCCAAACATATTCTGACATCCACTTCATAATGTTACAACAGCGTTCATCCAGATCCCCGGCATGCGGCAGGAACATATTGCAGTTGAAGTACCACAGCAATGCCGAGTTCTCTCTCTCCCTCACCCCCTCCATCCATCTTTGCCTTCCTCCTTCTCCCTCCTGTTCTCTGTAATCACTCCTGTACCAGAAAGTAGAATCAATATGGCCAGACAGGTGGGGGCGGGAAGCGGGACAAAGCCTATTGAGCACCAGGGCTGTAGCCTCAGGGCTCTACCTTGCCTGGGCCTTTCTGGGGGGGCGGAGACAAGGATGCAACTCTCACAGCCGCTGACCAGATAGGCCCAACTGACCTGCGGCAGGATTTGATCACAGAGCCCTGAGCAAACTTCCTTTCTCCTTCACATACTTTGCCTGTGTCAGGTTTCTTTGACTGCTTCGTTGCAGGGGAGGGGGGGGTTCGTACAGCGATGGAGTCCTTGATATGGGCATTTTCTTAACTAACGCATGACAGTTTCAGTTTAACACCAGTTTTCAGATCAACACATTGAATTACTCTTTAAGTCAGTCGCAAAACCGGATTAAGAGTCCTGCCACAACCAGATAAGATTATCCCCCCCTTTTTAAGCACCAGTATGAGTTGAGTCGTATAATCTGTGGAAGTGTTTGCAAGGTCAAGATTATCAGGGAGCCTTTGCAGGTGGTCGTCAGCCCTAACGAGTTTGTTGTCTGTTTTGTTAAAGATGTACAGCATCTGAAATCGATTGCCTTGTTATGAAGTGTGGTCTTAGAAGTTTGGCTGCAATGCACTAGGCTGTCTACTCTCAACAAACATATGGATCTTCACTATAGTAAACAGACATACTGTCGCCACACATGAACCTTCAATTTTAAGCATGACGTGAGCCTACAGACTAATCTTAAAGGGAGGTTTCACCGCTGCTTAATTCACAGAAATAGTGTTGCACGGTCAATTTTTCCTTTAAGCGACACACTTATCGTCAGAGCAGTCTGTATGGACCAGGACAGGTTGTACCTCGTACCATCACTGGCTAAATAAAACATGAATATCATACCGTATTAAAAATAGCTCAATACGGTAGATGCAAAGAGGCAAACGAGGATGCCACCATTCCTTTCAGCTCTCCGAACCAACCACCTGACCAGGAAATCATCCTCAACTTCACATTGAAGAAGGAGACAAGCAGGTGTCAATGATGAAAGCACTGAAGAGATGGCACTTCCTTCTCCCCGTCTCTCATTCTCCGCCCCCCCCCCCCCCTCCTCGCTTCATCTGAATGTGTGGGAACGGCTCTAATGTGCTTTCCACGTCACTCCACCCCTCTTGTGAAATAACGCTTTCAGCAAAAGCTCTCCAAGGTGGAAAAAGCTGTGTGACAATGCGGTTATTGATCATATTTATAGTCAGTGTGGCAGAACGTTGGGGAAGGGGAAAGGGGTTGGGCTGGTAGGAGGGGTTGAGAGGCACTGCATCCCAGTGACAGCTTCACCACTTCCAAAAGCCAATTTGCCGCCTGGAGGAGGAAGGCGACAGAGGAAGTTAACTCTAGTACATTGCAGTCTCTTTTGTACACTGCTTGTTTTATTTGATTCTGTCTGCAGAATGCCTGGCGGAGCGCAATGTATTTTTCTTTGAGTTGATGAAAGACAGGCAGAACAGGCTGTCTGGTCGCTAGTATCACGCTACAGTTGCCACTGCTGGCCAAAGCCAGTTCTCAGCGAAGTTTCTGCTGACTAGCAGACAAGAGCTTACAGACTGAACTGGCATCCCAATTCCAATGCTTGGTTACAGCAGTCGAAGCTTCGCTGCAATGTTTACACAGTGCCTTTTTGTTGTTGTTGGTTTTGCCCCCCTCATGTCTGTCATGGTTCAGTGATGTCCACTTCCAGATTCTGGCCTCCACAGCGGGTACGGAATGGACATTTGAAACATGCTTTCTCCAAGCGCATCTCGTCTGGCGGGTCCGATTCTTGTCACACTGCTTGCTCAGCCGGGAAACCTACAAAGCTTGCGCACGCGCGCTGAGCTAGTGCATTCTCCTCAGTCATCCTCCGCCACAATTGAGTTTGCGGTTGCCCAACATTAACACATGGCGTCAGCGCAGGGTAATGTGAGTATGCACCCGTTTACCCCTGGGCAGCTATGTGCTAATTTTACGTCTTATGCTGGAAAAAGTACAGTCCAATCTTTAGGTACAGTAGAGCTAGTCAGGTAAATGATGTTGTCTGAACAAATAATGTCAATTTGTATTGCCATGGTCATATGTAGTCATTGCCCATTGTCTGTCAGAATTGTGAAACCATACGACATTTATCCCAAGGACTAAAGAGTATATTCCAGATGGGTTTTAATTGGAACAAAACTGGAAAGAGCTCACCCATCCAGAAAGACAGTTATGGGAAATGATGTCTTCACCATTCATATATTTAAGCAAGCCCAATTTAAGCAAGACTGTAGAAGAGGAAACGATTGGCTGTAATAAGAGGCAAGAGAGGTTGGATTAGGTGCTTATGCTTTATTCATTTTTCCATGTGAGGCTCTTACCTGGAGCAATGCATGAATCAGGGGATGGACTACATTCATACAGAATTCAGCACACGTACGTTACTACTTCACTTCCACCATGCAAGGTTGAAATTGCTCCATGCTTTACAATGTGTTGCTAGAGCTGTGTCAGCATTAAACTGGGAGTGGTTACAGTCATCTAACCCCACCCCCGCACCCCCATTTCCCTGATCCCCCGGGGACCTTCGGGGACTGGAGCAGTGTTCGATTAGCATAATTGTGGTTGGGACTTGGCAGAATGTTCTGTCGTCCATGAAAACTCCTGGGTGTAAGCAGTTCCATAAAGCAATGCCACTCGCCCATGAGATCCCGAGCAGAGCTTTGTGTATACTGTTTGACTTTAGCTGAGTCATCACAGGCCCGTGGAAACGGCAATCCATTCACAAAAAGAGAGAGTGGGGGCGGGGTTTAGAGGAGGTTAAAAGAGATTGTAATTTAGAAATGAATGATGTTCAAGCATACATAGTGTGGTGTACCTTTGTTGTGTTTGTGGTGTTTGCGAGAATATGAAAGATCGATTGATCGATAGGGAGAGGAGGCCCAGCTTTGTTATGCACCTCCCAACTGGCCATTGTGTACCAAGCTGCTGTCAAGATGCCAGCCTACATATGTATATACCTGAGAGCGGTGTTGCTATGCTTTTCTAACTGGTGTCTTTCTGCTTTCCCTCATCTGTCTGTCCGCTCTCTCATTTCACTGGTGTCTGTCTACTCTGTCTCATCTCAATGCCCACATAGCAACAGTACACTGAGAACAGATTTTCTGGAAGAATGTCAAGCTGACAAGTATAGGTTTATCATTCTCTTTTCTTTCAAATGTCAAACACACATGGCTCCTTTTGTAGAACTGGTCTGAGAATCACTTCAAAAGACTTTTACACCTGCCGAATATACTGAAATATGAATTAAAAGGAACATCCGAAGTATGAGGTATGCTTCCGTCGAGCGCATTACAGTTGAAGCGAGATTGCACAATAATATTATTGAGTGCACAATAATGTCATTCATTTTCAAGTTTGGATTTTACTATGAAAATGCTGGGAACAGCCTCTACAGTAACATAATGCTGGCAGATTGCTCCGGCTGTGTCAGCTGACCTACGGACTGTCCTCCCTCCCCTATGACGGGATGACCATTGTGACATGGTATCCGGAAAGCATCGTACAGAACCACTATATCATCTGTCAAAGCCTGCAGTCCTGCAGGTCGCCTGGCAAATCTTCATCAATTAGTCTTTATTAATCTCTCTTTGGATGCTGCTACAATTTCAAAAGAATATTAAACACAGGGAGCAGAAGAATATCGTATGATATACTGGTGCGGAACTGAGAAAAATGTACATTTGTTACCCAAAGAGTTGCAGGGCCTCTGACTGTGGGGGTAAAAACTTTATTGAACCTGAATTAGGACCAAAAACTCCAGCTATGTAATGTCCCTTACACACAAACACACATATGTACACACCCAAATACATGCCTCAAACATCCACCTCACTCATACAGAAGACTCACACAACAGTAACGCATCCGTGCACACAAACATGCAGATGCACACCTTTCTCTTTGGTTATTAAATCTTTGTTAGTTTAAAGCTGTCTTCTGTCTGTCAGGGTGTTGTTTCTTCATTAGCCTGCAACGATGTATCTTCATTTGCACAGTAATGGAAAAATCCAAAACAGAGCAATTCGGCTCTGACTCTGCTGAAGATGCAGTACTCCGTAGGCAGCCAGATAAAAGCACAGTGAGTAGATAGGCTGATTATAAAGGAGCTGGTCAAACTCCAGGTGTTATAAAAACTAAAACAGTTATAGGGTCCAGAGTTTGACTGAGTTCAGAATCTTCCTGTCTGCACGTTTTACCGTGTCCTAGCTTGGTTGAGACTGATTGGTTCTCGTGTTCGCGCATTTCACCGTGTCCTAGCTTGGTTGAGACTGATTGGTTCTCGTGTTCACGCGTTTCACCGTGTCCTAGCTTGGTTGAGACTGATTGGTTCTCATGTTCTCGCATTTCACCGTGTCCTAGCTTGGTTTAGATTGGTTCTCATTGCTCCCTGTTGGCCTAAGAATTCTCGGTTTCCTGATGTCATCCACATTTCTATGGCAACTGCTATGGTGCATCCCACACGCATGATCAGACCCATGAGCCGTGAGCCCATGGAATCTTTGAGTGGCCCCTGAGTAGGTTAACCATTCAGAAAGAGGCCTGCCCATCCAAAGGTTATTTACCATTAGATATTATTTGAAAAGGTGTACTTTGGTCTTGGTTTTGTGCAGCACCTCATTATCCCAAGAACCTCCATGTTTGACACTGGCCATGCCCTTCACATACTCTCCACAGGTCCTGCTCCAGCCAAAACATGAACAGTAAGATGGAAGGGAGCTCTCCAACTCTCACGCTGGAGCAGTACAGTGAAACTATTAGTGCAGTACTGTGCAAAGAATAATTAACTGTAACCAGTCCTGAAGAAACTGGGATAAAGGTGGGAGAAAACCTGAATACAAAACTTTATCCTTTGCTTACCTCAATAATGAAACATTTTTGACTAACCCTAAACCCAAACTATAAGCGTGCCAAAGCATTTTAGACTTTTCAGCATGTTTCATGTAAAGTCAGGAGTTTTTGGTGATTGTTGTCCCTTAATGGTGGGTAAAATGTACAGACCTCTCTCTCTCTGATGTCTCTGGTGTTGAAGTAGCTGACTGTCAGTACTGCCCACCTTGTTAGATATGTCCACCTGCGGTATAAAACCGCAAATGATATACTCCGACAGGAACGTGGAGACTGCGCTACCACACTACTCTGTTTAGGACCACGTTTTTCACTCACAAACCACCCACATGACAGCATTCATTAAACGAAGCAGATACTGTATGTCTGCAGACTGTGGTTGGGATTCATCCGATTGAGCTTTGTCAGCTATGTACCTTTTAAAGGGCCATTCACAACATGTGCTGCATAGGTCGGCTCAATTGAAAATTGTCTTTAAATGTAAAGGGTGCGACAACATGTATTGGTTTAAATCTTGGAGTAATACTATCTGAGCACTGTTTGATTCGACATGGTGGACTGCATCCTGAGCTCAGAACTTTAAAGGAAAACCAATTTCAGGAAATATACTGATGAAGTAACTACATAGACCAACCACTACTGCAGCTCAGTTCAGTTGTCTGCAACATCGAGAGCAGTTGGCGTTTATTTGATACTTTCATCAGCCAGTCATTTTCTGATGACCTTTACAAACCTTTTTCTGATATACTCTCGTATATATACACACACTACCTGGCTATGTAGAAAATGAGTATGTAGAGAATTCAGTTGAGTTTCACTAGCGTCTCTGAAAGGAGCTGTTGTAGTGTCCTCTCATTAGACATAACCCACCAAGGCAATGGTTTGGCCTACCAGCTTCATAATATACATCGTAAGGGAAGGGCACTGTGCATCTTGATGCAGTTTAGTGGAGCAGTCAATGATAGGCTTTGATTTTTAAAGAGACATAAGTCCTGGCTTTCTTGTGCACCATCATTCTTATTTGCCTATCACTCTTTTGGACACGTATTCACTCGGTTGTCCCAAGGACACGAGGGGAAAGTAGATGTCTCCTGATGTTCAGTAGAATCCAGTGTGTTCCAAGTAACACTGGTGTTGCAATGGCTTAGGAGAAATGTCTCTGGTCAATATGATAAGAGCTTACAGCCTAATACTTTTTCTCCAAGAAAGCGATTAGGATGCATAAAATGTTACGAGCTGTAATTAATAGTTCGGAATTTGCATAATTTGAAAAATATGGTAAATGTCTTTCAACTTAATCTTTTTTTGATTGGGTGAGTTTTCATTTTGTTGGGTTATGAACGTCATTAAGAAAAAAAAATTTGACTAATTTGCTGTTTTGTTTAGAGTATTTTCAACATTATTGTTTGCTTTCCCCGTTGATAGCACTATCTAGATATATCCTAATGTCAGGGAAGATTTTGTGTGGTTTCGTAATTGCTTTATTGAAATATTGATGTATTTTCTCCAGAGAGGTCTGAGAGCCAGGAGTCATGTGCACTATGGTAGAGGCTGTACTGATGTTAAAACCTTTAAAGAATGTTGTGGGGTTTCACAGACTTGGAGAACAATCACACCTGAAACCTCTGACACATCTAGCCGGGTCACCAATCTGTCTGCTCCAACCAAATCCATTGGTCAAAACAACCATGGGAGTCAGCAAACAGTACAAACAAATGTGGGACATGGCTATCTGCCCCACTGAAGATCACGAGAGACTGGCTCACTCTCACCGTTTGATCATCCTTTCCTTTAATCAAAATGGACTGAATTTGTTGAAGCACATAATGTTATACTGCTGCCCTCTGGTGGGTAATGTTTTGCCACTGCAACAGCAGTGCAGTGAGAAAAATGCAGATGCCTCTTTGACTTTCATGTTGTCACTGGACCAAGCTTAGAGCCAGTTGATATTGAAGTCAATCCATTTAGTAAGTGAGTCCAATTTGTGAATAAACAGATAGTATAGTAGATTGCCTAATGGGCAAGAGTGTTAGGTCACTAACTGAAAGGTTGCTGATTCAAATTAGAGCTGACAATATTTTTACCCTAATTGTTCCTACAAATTGCTCTAGATAAGACCATCTGCTAAATGACCCCCACATTTTTTTTTACAATCATACTGCTATTTTCGCCCAGTTCATTAGATGATCAGTGCGTCGCTTCTCCTTCTCCTTCTTTTGCTTCATTGAGAAATAACTGAAATTTTTAGCTTTTTTATCTATTTCAGCACATATTCTAAATTGAACTGACATTAGTTCCAGTGAAACCCCAAATCTGGATTGTACAGGTTTGAAACTAAACCACAGAAAATTGTCACAATGACCATTAATATTTGAAGTCCACTAGATTAGGAAAGAGTTGATGGAACACTAATTAGAGGCCATGACAGAGATTGATCTTTTTTAATATATTTGTATTACTTTTTGTCCTTTTTAGGGTATACACCGGCCAGCATGGTGCTAGAGACATCCAGGAGAGTTACCTACAAAATGACATCCTTCAAAAACATTAAAACATTGCATAATGAAGGGTTGTGTATAAGGCTGTTTAACACCCCCACTCCACAATATGGTCTGTGTTATTGTTCACATGTATTGCTATCCTCCAGCCATGAAATGAGAAGGGCAGTGTAACAAGTTCCTTCGTTCATGTATGTCACTGGCAGTTTCTCTCGTCCTACTATGACTCTGACAAAACCCAGGAGAATGATGTGTCCTACTAATCCAAGCCGCTGTGAGCTCTGGTCAGAGCAGTCATCTCGGCATACAAAGGCTGTGAGTTTACGGCTGAAATGAAACTCTGCGACTGATTCGAAATGACACTTTTGAAGAGGCTCGACAGTAAATGCATTTCCCCATTAATCTGACAGAGATGGTTACCGGGCTACTATGCAGAATTAGCATTTTTGATCGAATGCGGTGATGTTTTTATTATGCCATGCTATACTACACTATGCTATTCAGTACGGTTCTGGAATGTAGCACATTTTGAAAAGACATGGGTGGATGATGTGTCTTGCTGTTGAGGGTAGGACATTTTCAAAAGTACGTTGTTTGGCGTAGATTAAATGAATCCAACACGTGTGCTTATATGTTTGTATATGGAAAATGAGCATTGCACGCCAAGCTGCTGCAAAGGGCAGTGGACCCCCTTTTCTGTACTACATTTTGAAGCACATAACAAACAAGTCAGTCAGTTTATTTTTATGGACATCTCATTCCTGCAGCATTTTATTGTGGCCTTCCATGACTTCTTTTGCACTGGGGTATGATTTATTCGTCATCTATCAGCATAGTGAAGGAGTTGCCAGAATGAAAAAAAATACATATTTATAGGAACCTGGAGTTTAAGCACTGTCACTTAAACTAAAATCGGGTGCTATGGTCAGATAAGACAAATATAGAGCTCTTTGGTGATGCAGACCAGCGGTGGATTTGGCTCCTTTCCTGTGTGTTCTTCTCATGAAAATTGAGGGGGAATGGTTTGTGTTATTTTCATTGTGAGAGGAGGACACATTCTGTATTGAAAGCAAGTATGCCAGTAATATTTACACAATGTTTGGGAAAATATATTTATAAATTCAGAAATAATTATATATATCTTTTTAATGGGTTGTTGCCTTTGAATCTGAAATTAAGTACAATATATTTCATGTTGATAAATTTGCAGTAAATTTTATTTTGGGTAACAATTAGTTGTATAGCATATATATACTGACACAGATTTGCGGACTGACTGACAAGTTAAAACATTTTGGTTTGGCTAGTTATGGCTATTTAGTTTTGAACAAGAACATTAACTCATTCACCAGCATGAACGGACTGAAGCCTTAGTTTAGTAGAAATGGGTGTGTTGTTTGGTTAACAACAGATGGTGTGCAACAACTCAATGTTAACATGTGCCATCTATTGTATATCCCACTACAAACCAAAGCACATCATCCACTAGTACTCAAACCTCCAGCATTGAAATACTTTGCAATGTTGGATCGACTTGAAATTTGAATCGGGCCCGTAAAACATCCACAGAGACAACGCTATCTTCATTCTGCTCTACAAGGAACCTTTCCCGCCAGACAAACGGAACACTTTGTAGCTCAGCATTCAATGGCATAACGCCATCCTAGCTTATCACTAAGATCACGACTCTGGGATTAAACATCTCTGACTGGATCCTGGAATTCCCGGATGGGCACCCACAGGAGGTAACAGTTGTTAACAACACATCAGTCTCGTGACAGAGGGCCCTTTCAGTGGTGCCTGCACTCCGGCACTCCTCGTTCCGGCACGTGGCTGTGCACCGCTTCCTAACACCGCCGTGGTAAGACCGGATCACCGATGACAACGATGCGGCTTTACACGTAGGTCAGGGGCCAGGCAGTGTTGTACTGTGACAGTAAGTCCAATGAGTTGATCATGCACTAGAGAAAAGGAATATTTCAGTATTCCCCCAATGCACTTTGACAGAGCTGAAGTGGAGAGGGTGGAGAGCTTCGAATTCCTCAGTGTCTTCATCGCCGATGAACGAACATGGTCCACGCACACCCAGACAGTTATGAAGGAAGAACGTCAGTGCCTCTTCCCACTGAAAAGATCTGGCATGGCCCCTCAGAGCCCTGATAACTTTCTACAGCTGCACCATTGTGAGAATCTTGACAGGATGCTTTAGCATTTGGTCTGGCGAATGCACTGCCCTCGATCACAAAGCCCTTCAGAGGGTGATGAGAACGGATGAGTTAATTACCGGGGCCAAGCTCCATGTCTTCCAATATCTCGACACCAGGTGGTGTCAAGGGAAAGCCCTAAATATAGTTGAAAATTCCTGCCACAGAAGCCATTTCTATAGGCATGCATGGCAGGCGTGAAATCTGTAGCCAACATATTTTTGCACTGTTCCTACCCCCAAGCCATGAGACTGTAAACTGAGACTGACTCATGATTATTAAAAGGCTACAGCTCCTCTTAACCATTTTCTCTCTCTTTAGTGCACTGTGTCTATTCATACACACTGAACACTACCCATACACACAAACAAATACACTGCAAACACACACTTTTGTACATAACAGTAACACATAATATACTGAATCTACACATTGAAAAATGTCTACTTATACCACTACCGGAACCTAAATTATCCATATATTGTTTGTTTAACATGCTTTTGAAGCTTGTTGTTATTCTGTGACATAAGTAAGTTCGTAAGTTTTTTTTTTTTTTCTATTAGCAAGTGAATGATTTGACCACTAGATGGCAGTATTAGGCCAAACATTGAAACATATTTGAACATAGCATTTTCACTGTAGAACTTATCATGTACTGCACAATAGACACCAGGTGGAACCGTTTCCACATTGTTCACAATGGATCATTTGAAGGACAGTTTACGTCAGCTGCTTTGTTTGATTACATGTTTTTCAGTCAGGAAGTGTATGTTGTAATCGACATAGTGCTCTCCCACAGGAAATCAATGAGACTTGTGTCGCTCCATTCATATTTCTCTCTTGGTGTAGCCAAGGACCTCATGTGGGCCATTAGTTTCTGTAGCTACAACAGTTTAATAGTTCTATCCTGGAATGTGATAGTTAACCTCTGTGGTGATTCTGTCAGTTCTCCCCTGTATCCTGACTCTGTGCTAATTGAATTTCCACCTCACACTGGGTTCTCACTGCTCTGATCTGTTCCTGATTCCAATTAACTCCACCTTGTACTACACCTAGAATTAGGTCTATTCTGGGACACTTTGCTGTGTGTTTTGTGTGTTTGTGTTTGCACATGTCTGTCTCTACCCCAGTTTCAGTTTTACTGTTCAAGTGAGGACATTTGGACACGGTTGTTCAGGCTTGGGATTAGGATTCGTTTTTTTCTAAGAATCCAGTTTTTAGAGTTTAGGGTTTGCTTGGCTAAATAACTAGGTAGCAAGTTACAATAGCCTAGTGGGTGGATTCAAATCATTGCTTGCTTCTATCAGATTACTCATTCAAAGAATCACTTAGACAATAGAGACACCATCTAGTGGGTCGGAGGTCTGACTATTTCAATCAAGTCAATCTGGCCAACAAAAAAATTATATAAACAAATATTTAGGGTATGGGTCCACTACAAATGGTATGGGTCCAATCCAAAGGGTATGGGTCCATTCCAAAGGGTATGGGTCCACTCCAAACGGTATGGGTCCAATCCAAAGGGTATGGGTCCACTCCAAACGGTATGGGTCCACTCCAAACGGTATGGGTCCAATCCAAAGGGTATGGGTCCACTCCAAAGGGTATGGGTCCACTCCAAACGGTATGGGTCCACTCCAAAGGATATGGGTCCACTCCAAAGGCCATGTGCGGGTGTACATTTCTATCTGACAACTCAGTATGGGCACACCAGTCTTGTCCAGATATGAATCGGTCCAGTTAATTAGCTTGTTGCTGTGGCTGCTTGATGTAGACTGATGCTTGCAAGTCAGAAGGATGGGAAGATGTCCGGTGTCTGTGCCTATCAATTTATAAGGGTACCTGGGAGCAGAGGTCCCTAGCAGATTAGGAGGCTGGTTTGTGGTACCCCTCCGTGTACAGATCGGGGTTGGGTGGCGCCAACTACAGTCACAGGCAGGGATTTAAACAACAGTGTGTGTGTGTGTGTGTGTGTGTGTGTG